>JAMLFT010003054.1:0-23168 GCA_026544285.1 Pachyrhizus erosus | reverse complement strand
AAAAATAACAAAAAAAAAATACATATATTTTACAAAAAAAATATTAAAAAATAACGAGACAAGTAATTATATATCCATTCTTGTTTTTTTAATCATTTAAAAAAATCAAATAATACTTATATCTATACTTGTATTTGTTTAAAGTAAGTATTATTTATCAAAGTTGAAACAAGTTTGGGTGACATCCCTATTTTCATGACATATGTTTTATGCAAGGTAAAGTAAAGTTTAAACCATTGGAAAATTTTCAGGAACAACTCAATTTCTATATCATGAAGACATGATTGGTACCCTGATTTATTAAGGCAGAGAAATTGCGAGTTTTATACCTTGAGTCATTTCTTACAGGATATACCTTGTTCTGTTTGCTGTAGTGCATTGTTTGATTAGCATGTCTACAACGAATTTCATTTCATGGATACCAACTATTGCCACTAATGGGTTTAGGGATGGGTTTTTATTGTAATTGGGATAAAAGTGACTGCTTTCTATCGTTGATTTAAAAATCATACAAGTAAAATTGTTTCAACCTTCAACTGATCTTTTTTATGTGTTTGTGTGCATGGCTGTGGATGAGATTTAGCATTACGCAAATTATACAACTATACGTAGGTTGTAGGTTGTTCATGCATGTGAATTTTGGATGAAAAACTACTCCTGCATTTGGATGATACTGAACTGGTCCAAATATTCGTATAAAATAGACATCAAGAGGTTAAGAGGAAGGGTCAAAGGTGTATGTAGCTGATCAAATGGAAGGGGGGCAAACATGGGATGTGCCTCTTCCTCCTCTGTACCTCCTCCTCCCAAGTTTTTTTTTTTTTATTTCTTTCTTCTATGCATGATATTTTTTCTTGCATTTTAACTCTCAATTCACGAATGATCCTTACTTTCTTCGCATAAGTGACCTTTTGTGTCCTTAATTAATTTTGAATTGAATTAATATGCATAGGAATGATCAGGCTTGGTGGATTTCGACAATAACCTTTTTTTGTTTTAAAAAATTAAGTAAAATTAAATTAAGCTTTAGTCATAGCGAAACAGGCACTTGTGAATTTATAAGCACTATAAGGTTACCACGTATGAATTTGTTGTTGTCTTGGTTTGTACTTTATGGCATCACCTGCAGCTCGAATCATCTTGAGACCTTACAAATTGAATGCTTGAACAGTCAGTTGCTTTGGGCCTAAACCAGCCCGTTGATCATGTTGAAATTACAAGCGGCAAGCAAGACATAAAGTGTTAAAATAACAAGCGGCAAGAAAGAAGTAAATCTTTTGAAATGAGAGTAGTTATTCAACGTTCATCATTGTCTTTATATAGGTTGATGACTCAATGGTGCACTTACAACGTTCTCCACTTCCACCACTAAAATAAAGCAATAATTCCACTAACCAATAACACCAAAATTAGCGTAACAAACACTAAAGACTCGATAACAAAAAAAAATTAGGAAATGACTCGATAAATATTTAAACAATAAAATTTGCAATACTTGGTCAAGAAAACAACCCACGTGCTGGTGTTGATTTTTTTTTTCTTTTTCTTTTTTCTCTCTCAATACTCCCCTTTAGCACCAACTTCCACTCTGTTTGCTATGCCAAGTTGATAGAAACTTTCAAACTTGTTGCCACTCAAGCCTTTTGTAAACAAATCTGCAGCTTGATTTTTCGTTATGACATGCTTCAACTCAATTACCTCTTGCAAGACTTTCTCTTGGATAAAGTGGTAATGCACCTCCACATGCTTGGTTCTTGCATGAAAAATTGGATTCTTTGCCAAACGTATTGTTGACAAATTATCGCAATATAGAGGAATTGGATACTTCATTGGTTGAAGCAAGTCCTCTAACAGTTGCATAAGCCAAGTGCTCTCTTGAGCTGCCATCGCTACTGCCTTGATACTCCGCTTCAGTGGTTGACAAAGACACTGTTGATTGTCTTTTTCTACACCAAGAAATTGCTCCTGACCCAAGCATGAAAACATACCTAGTAGTAGAGCGTTGAGTATCATGGTCATCTGCATAGTCAGCATCACAATAGCCAACTAGTTTACAACCTCCACCTCTCTTGTACATAATACCATAGCCAAGCATATTCTTCACATATTTCAGAATTCGACGCACTACTTTCAAATGAGGTTTCTTTGGATTTTGCATGTAACAACTTGTCACACCAACTGCAAAAGAAATATTTGGACTTGTTTAAACTTGTTTAAGTTAAGTAGATTAAGCTACCTACTAATTTTTGATACATCATAGCATCTTCCAAATCTTTTCCTTCATAAGCACATAATTTTTCATTTGGTTGCATCGGTGTTGAAATTGGCTTGCACTTAAGCATTCCAAATTATTCAACAATTCCTTGGAGTACTTTTACTGATGAAGAAAGATTCCTTCTTGAGTACAATCAATCTCTAAGCCAAGAAAGTGCTTGAGTTGTCCAAGTTCTTTCATCTGAAACCGTATTGATAAATTATCTTTTGTTTGAAGAATTTCTTCTTCACAATTTCCAGTTATGATTAAATCATCCACATATACCAGCACAATAGCTAGCTTTCCTTCACTAGTTTTAACAAACAAACTAAAATCTGCAACTGTCATCAAATAACCACTATAGGTAAGAAATTTAGCAATTTTACCATACCAAGTCTTTGATGTTTGTTTTAATCCATAAAGTACCTTTCGAAGCTTGCATACATATTCAAGATGATCATGACACAAAAAATCTATTGGTTGGTTCATGTAGATCTCCCAATCCAACTCTCCATGCAAAAATGCATTCTTCACATCCATCTACCACAAGTTCCAATATTTACTTGCTACAAGTGCAAGTAGGACTCTAACAGTCGTAAGTTTTGCAACTGGACTAAACGTTTCATCATAGTCTAGTCTATATTGTCGAGAGAACCCTCAAGCTACCAAATGAGCTTTGTATCTCTCAATTGATCCATTTGTATGACGCTTTATCTTATAAACCCATTTACAAGAAATAGGTTTTGCATCCTTTGGCTTTGGCACTAGTTCTCAAGTCTGATTTCGTTCTAATGTAGCAATTTCCTCTTCCATGGCTTTATTCCACTCTAGATATTAAGATGCTTCTTCTATATCCTAGTTCTTTTGAACCAACTTCTATTATGGCAGCGTTGGCATATTTAAGATTTGACTTTCTGGTTCTAGTTGATCTTCTAAGTGGAATTGATGTTTCTACTTCACGAGACTCACCTTCTTCACTTGGTTGTTCATGTACACCATTTTGCCAAGGACTTTGAGCTATGCTTTCTTTGACATCACCACCATCATTTGCAACTTCAACTTCACCTAAGCTTAACTGGATTTGAGCAGATTGCAACTCATCTTTGAAAACTTGAGTTTGGCAACACCTCTTTGTTTAAGGACCACCATGAAGATGCTTCATCAAACACAACATTTCGGGATGTATAGCACTTTCCAGTTGTAGGATCACAACATTTCCACCCTTTTCTTTGATTGTCATATCTTACAAAAATACATCTTATAGCCTTTTTGTCCATCTTGCTACGTAAATGATCATGTACAAATACATAGCAAACACATCCAAAAACCCGAAAATAGCTAACTGTGGGTTTCATATTCCATAATTTTTCAAAGGGTGAAATAAAACATAACCTTTATTGAGGAAGCCTATTGATCATAAAAGTTGTACTATTCATTGCTTCGACCCAAAATCTTCTTGGAATATTCTTGGCACGAAGCATACTTCGACATATTTCTACTAGGCGTCAATTCTTTCTTTTTGCTACGCCATTTTGCTGTGGAGTGTTGGCACATGTAAACTGATGGCCTATTCGATGTTTGAGAAGGAAATTCGAAAAGTCATTTGAGATATATTCTCTCCCATTGTTAGTGCGTAGACAGTGAACTCTTTTACCAACATCTGCTTCCACTATCTCTTTGAACTCTTTGACATTAAAAGAGTTTCAAATTTATTTTTCATAAAATAAACCCAAACATACTTGAAAAAATCATCAATGAAGGTCACCATGAACTTCATCCCTCCAATGAAGGCTTGCTTAACAGGTCCAAACACATCAGAGTGAATTAACTCTAGTGGTTCCTTTGCTTTAAAATTAGACTCCTTGTAAGGCAACTGATGTGCCTTTCCATATTGACAACCTGCACAGATTGTTTTTGTCCTTACTTCAAGTAGAGGAAGTCTTTTCAGCATTGACTTATTCATCATCATACCTAGCTTAGAATAGCTAACATGACTTAAGCGCATGTGCCATAAATTTGTCGTCTCGTTCTTTCTTGTCTTGTCTATGTATGTAGTTTTTGCAGACATCACATAGATTGACTCTCGTCTACGACCTTTCATCACTGGTTTTTCCATAATCTTAACATCTCGATACACTTCCACATCTTGTGGACCAAATAAAACATAATGGCCTGAAGATGTTAATTGTGCTACAAAGAGAAGATTTTTCTTCGTACTTGGAACATGGTAAACATTTTAAAGTGACACTATGAAGGTAATATTTTGGGGAGAGACTATCGCATCACCAACATGAGCTATTGGTAACTTTACGTTATTTGTTGTCATTACCATACAACTTCCTTATACTCTAACATATTTTTTAGCTTTTCTTTATCACCAATCATGTGATTTGAGTAGCTTGAGTCAATGATCCAATCTTTCTCATAGTCAAGTTGATCAACCATTGTTGTTGTAAGAGCCAACTCCTTGTGTTCTACAACAAATAATGCCTCAGCATCCCATTCATCTTCACTATTGGAAGTGACAATGTTACTTTCCACTGATCTTTTCTTAAAGCGACAAGTTTTTGCCATATGATCCTTCATCCCACAATTGTAGCACTTCCCTTCAAGCTTTTTACTATTGCCATAGTTCTTTGAACCTCCCCCTGCACAAGTGTTCCATTTGCCTAAATAATTTTTCGTCTTGTCATTATTCTTTTTAGATCCATTACTACCATGCTTCCTGGAATTCCAACTGTCTTTGCCAGCGTAGAGCACTTCCTCTTTATCCTTTAGTGAAACTCCTCCCATTTGCTTGACCAAAGTTTCTTGACTAGCAATCAAATTCTCGAACTCAACAAGTGATGGTTGATTTTCCCATCCCTGTACTGCAACAATAAAGCTTCTATATTCAGGCCTTAAACCATGAATGATTATTCTCTTCATCCTGGTTTCTCCAATTGAAACTTGTGGATCTAAATCGGAGATTTCTTGGCATAATGACTTCATTTTATGAAAGTATTGAGTGATTGTTATGTCATGTTGCGCTATTGACAATAACTCACTTTCTAAAAGTTGGAGCCTTGTGTCATTCTTCTTTGAGAAGAGCTTGGATAACGTATCCCAAGCTTCATTAAGGAATTTGGCATCGCAAATGTGCTTTAGCATGTCTTCTTCAACCGTTGTCTTTAAAGTGAACATCTCTTTGCCCACTTTTATCTTCCACTTTCGCAACTTACCACTAGCATCTTCTACCTTCGGTTGTGTAGCTTCACTTCCATTAACAATCTCCCACAAGCCCTAGCCTTGCATGTATGACATCATACATGTAGACCAAGAATTGTAATTTTGATGGTTGAGCTTTTTAACTTCGCCAATGACTTGAAGATCACTCATTTTGTCCATAAAATCGGGCTCTGATACCAAATTGTTGAAATAACAAGCGGCAAGAAAGACATGAAGTGTTAAAATAACAAGCGACAAGAAAGACGTAAACCTTTTGAAATAAGAATATTTATTCAACGTTCATCATTACCTTTATATAGGTTGATGACTCAACGGTGTATTTACAATGTTCTCCACTTCTACCGCTAAAATAAAATAATAAATCCACTAACCAATAACATCAGAATTAGTGCAACAAACGTTAAAGACTCGATAACAAAAAAAAATCAGACAATGACTCGGTAAATATTTAAACAATAAAATCTGTAATACTTGGTTAAGAAAACAACCCACGTACTAGTGTTTTTTTTTTTTTTTTTGTTCTCAATAGATCACCCATAATTGTAAGTATTTATTGGTATTTTATAATTTTATTAAATGACTAGAATGTTTATTCAATCATGCTTAAATATTTTGTGAATTAAAAAACTTGTGGATGAATTTAAATCAATTGGATCAAGATCATGTGACTTTCTGCACAAAAGCAACTATCGTTCCTTACCTATAAATCTCGTTGTTCAGGAGTTTGATTGTAAGCTTTCATATACTGTGTGACCAAATTAATTTTTTTACATTATGGGCCCCAAAAATTACATTATTAGATACTTACGTCACTTAAAATGAATTCTATAATACATTAATAGTCAAACACTGACGAAAATAATTTGAAATCAAGGTTCCAAACGATTTCCGTAACTTGCTTATTAACTGCCATCCATTAAGGTCGTACTTGTATTATTACGTCACTTTCTGTGAGTCCGGGATTTCGGCTACAGGCAAGGAAATGTCAACAAAGGTGGAGAAGAACTATGTAATATTCAACTTAGCTTATTTTTGAACATAACACAAACCAAAATGATGCAAACGGAATAAGGATAGAAAGATAGAATCAATATAGTAATAGAGTGGGAAAAGCTGAAACAGAATGGAGTCAATGTGGGACTCAGAGTCAGAGATGGGTAGAGCAAAGGAAAGTGATTCAGAAGAAGCAGCAGCAAGTGGTAAAGGAACATGGAAGCACGCGGCTTTTCATGTTGCCACCACTATTGCCACCCCTGCTGCTTATGCTCCTTTGCCCTTTGCTCTCGCTTCTCTCGGTTGGCCTCTTGGTTAGTTACTTTTTTTCTTTATCAAACACTGTTTTTTTTTTTTTTTTTTTTATTTGTGGAACAATACAAATTAGTATTAAATCATATCTATGTAACTGTGTTATTGATAGTATATTAATATTTTTTTATAGAATAATCAAGTTACTTATTATTAAATACTTTTTTTCATAACTGAAAGCTGCAGTAATTGGTCTAAATTCTAGAATATCCCTTTTTTATATATATTTTATTCATTTCTTTTGAAGCCACTTTCTTAAGTTTTCTGCTATGTTAAATAATTAATTAACTTCTATGATGGTTTCTTACTGATTTCAGGTGTGACGAGTCTGGTGAGTGCAACACTAGCCACCTGGTACTCTAGCATTTTGATCGCTTCTTTGTGGAAATGGAACGGGGAGAAGCACCTTAGCTATAGACATCTTGCACATAGTATTTTTGGTTGGTATTATATATATATTTATTGATTGATGGATTGTTGGTTTTACAGTTATAAAAAAAAGACTGTAAATAGTTGCCTCCTCATTGTGAAGATCCTAAATTTTTTCTAATTTATAATGCCAACCATACTCAGTTAGCCTCCATAGTCCATAGGGGAGTGTAAAACGAAGGCAGGCTTAACAAGTGTAGATATCTGATTTTATTTATGCATTACTATGCTTCAAAACAGATTTAAGCCCTATCAAGATAAACTTTTCTTTAAGTACTTGTTAAATAAACAAAAATAAAGTAAAATAAATCAATTTTTTTATTGGTTAAAATCAACTTATAAATTTCAGTTTTTGAAGAAACTGAACGAGAAAACTTTTAAGTTAAGTGTAAAAACTAATTTAAGTTACGGAAACAACTCAATTTATTTTATTTTTTTTATTTTCTTCTCTTATAAAGAAGATTTTCTAAATAGGGCATTAACCTATATTACCTATGCATACATACAATTATGCAGAGCCACTTATTTTGTATATAGTATTTACTTTCTCTGCGCATTTATAGCTATAATGACAGTCATATTCCATGGTCTAATGTTTTCTTTGCAGCTTTGTGCTAGTTGCACTCCATATTATCCACGACCATAATTCATAATATATTCTTGACTTCTTGTTTATTGATTCCTGAAGGATTCTGGGGGTACTGGTCTATTGCCTTTTTTCAGCAGGTAGCTTCTCTGGGAAATAACATTGCCATCCAAATTGCAGCTGGCAGTAGTCTTAAGGTTATGCATCTGCCCAGATTATGTGGTGTGATAGGACAAATAAATGTTCCATCATTTCTAGTCACCTTCATGATCTTCTGTCTTTTCATCTAAATCTTCTTATTGACAACAAAAACCATTTGATTCCATTTTCTTGGATGTGGAAATGTTCTAATTCCATGTTTGTACAGGCAGTTTACAAGCACTATCACGAGAATGGAACATTGACCCTGCAGCATTTTATTATTTTCTTTGGAATATTTGAACTACTACTCTCTCAGCTCCCAGATATTCACTCACTGAGATGGGTAAATGCATTGTGTACTTTCAGCACAATTGGCTTTGCTGGTACAACCATTGGTGTTACCATTTACAATGGTAAGCTGATGATGGATCTTCTTCTTCTTGTCTGTCAAAGCCTCAACACCTAATTGATTCCTTCTCTTGGTTTCATGGTGATGACATATTTATCTTTTTGGTTTCTAACATCTCTTAGGGAAGAAGATAGATAGGACATCAGTAAGTTATAGTTTGCAGGGTAGTTCTGCTTCTAAGTCCTTCAAAGCATTCAATGCCCTTGGGACCATTGCCTTTTCATTTGGTGATGCAATGCTTCCAGAAATACAGGTATCTAATACTTCTAAGTCTCTTTCGCTGTTCCACATGTTCTTTTGCCTTTCAATTGTGACAAAGTTTTAAATTGTGATCATGATCTTGATCCTCGATATTGAGGGAATTTATGAACAAATGTAGCTGACAACAATTGTGATTCTAGAGACTCCAAAAACCTTGATGTCGTGGCCGAAATTGCTGGTGCAGAATAATTTTAGAATCTTGATTGTAACATGGTAACTTGGTATTTTGTGACACTGTATTCGTTTTCCAGAATACGGTGAGAGAACCAGCAAAGAGGAATATGTACAAAAGCATATCAGCAGCATATACTCTCATTGTTTTGACTTACTGGCAATTGGCCTTCTCTGGATACTGGGCTTTCGGATCAGAAGTCCAATCTTATATTTTAGCTTCATTGTCTATCCCAGAATGGACTGTTGTTATGGCAAATTTATTTGCAGCGATTCAAATATCTGGATGCTTTCAGGTACCTTCTCTAGCACTTGAATATAAGAGTATGAAATTGTTTGAAACTTCTTGTGGCCATCATTTAAAATTCCTTTTCTCTTTGGGTAGGGGAAAGAAGGAAAGGGGAAGAGTCAAGAGTAGTGAATATTGCATTAGTCTTTATTTTTAGTTATCACTGGTGGAGGTAGATAAGTATATATCATTTCTAAATCCCAGGACCCAGATTATTTCTGAATAAATTATTAACTAGTTTAGGATCATAAGTTCATAACTTGTTTATGGTCCTAACAATCTTTATGAGACTTGTTTTCAAATTTTTTTAATTACAAGAAAGAATTAATATCACTCAGTTATATATATAAATATTTGTAGACATTATGATGATTTCCGATCATCTACTAATTCTTATTTTTCCTGATCTAGCAGAAACTATTATGGTTCAAATGCCTTTACTAATGGAGTTCTTTGCTTGCATCATTTGTCAGATATACTGCAGGCCAACATATGCCTATTTTGAGGAAAGAACAGGGTCCAAGTCCAACAAATCTACTAGCCATTTTCACCTCAGAAATTGCCTGGCACGACTTATTTTTACTTCCATATACATGGTTCTTGTTACTCTTATTGCTGCAGCTATGCCCTTTTTTGGAGATTTTGTGTCCATCTGCGGGGCAATTGGATTTACTCCTTTGGACTTTGTGTTCCCCGCTTTAGCATACCTTAAGGCAAGAAAAACGGTCAATAACTCCAAACTTGGCCTTTTGATGCGGCTAATAAATATTTTAATAGCTACCTGGTTTTCAGTCGTTGCTATCTTGGGTTGCATTGGTGCAGTCAGATTCATAGTGGAAGATATCAAGAACTACAAATTCTTCCATGATATGTGACAATTTTTGGACTACCCCAAAATTTCTTTTCACCTTTTTTCTCTTTGGGTAAGTTGTACTCTATCCTACACTTTTTTTTTTTTCCAAAGCAACTAACTATAGCAACTACAAAATTATACATTTTATACCCTCAGTTTTAAAGTATATATACCCTTCACAGTCTTGATCCCGCTTTAAAGATTCAGAAACATCAAGGTTGCTAATAATTTAATTAAAGTGGTGATGAATAGGTCATATGCTACACATGTAATAATTTTCTTCAACAAAAACACATGGTATACTGTTTTTTCTGCTGTTTTCTTGTCTCCTGTTTACATATAGAATTTCTTTTTCTCCTATAAATCGTTTTTTTTTTCTGAAGTTTACCCATTGTCTTAACTACCAGCGAAGTTTAAGATCAAGCATCTCATTAAAACTGAACAGTTTTAAGAGAAAATAACCATATGCAATGCTTCTAATACAATTTTCCTTGTAAAAATTTTCTTAAAATTGTACATTTTAATATTTTAAAATTTGAGTTGAAGAAAAAAATTAAGAGAAAAAGATATTTTATTTCATTTTTATTTTGTGGAAGATAGTTGAATCCCTCTTGCAAGTTTTCCTTGCAATCTTCTATACATGTGAAACCATTTGAGCTTTATGTATGGATCTCTCAACAGATGAAGCTATATACTGTTCCCGAATTATGTTTTATCTTTTAAGATTAAAATGAATGTTTTAATTAATTAATTAATTAATTAATTTATTCATTCATTTAGAAAAAACTGATAAGTTATGACCTTTACTGATCTCAAACGTTTAAAGTTTCAATAATGTATTTCAGCTAACTAAAAGCTTACCTAACTGAAGGACTTTTGAAGAAATCAAACAGAGTGAATAGTCAACGAGCTTTCACGCCCGGACTTTATAGATGGACGCATATTGTGAAATTATTTTTGGCATTTTTATACCATTATAGTAATTTTTATGTTGGGATTAGTTAAAATCTTGAGATAGGATATCACTATGCTGTCTATGCCTTTGGATGGCGATCAAATTTCTTATGAAAAAAAGAGTTCTATAAAAGAGATTTTCAGACAGCACAAATAATTAATGTTTTTGCCATTTTGGCGCCATTATAGATGGCAAGACACCGTTACTGACGTCGTTGGCTTGACTTAACAGTTAACAGAGCTTAGTCACAGTCATAGTGTAGTGAGAAACGCGGTTATTACAAAAAAAAAGACACGAAGCACCTTCCCTTCAAACACGTTCCCCATGCTCATACCCCGGAAAGCATACTTCTTCGTCAGTTCATCTTCACGTTCTGGTTAGGGTTAGGGAATTAGGGTTTTGAACTTCGACACAATGTCGTCCATTAACCCCTCATTCCCTACCACCTCACGCGCTATCGCTCCCTCTGGCTTCTCCACGCGCCGCCCATGGGACGAGTTTTTCGTGCTCCACTCGTTCACGCGCCCCTACTCCCTTGGCGAAGCCACGCTCCGCGTGAAGCGCAACCTCTGCCACTTCCGCGTGAATTACGCCTTGATCGTTCTCTTCGTCTTGTTCCTCAGCCTCCTCTGGCACCCGATTTCCCTCATCGTGTTCCTGGCCGTCTTCGCTGCGTGGTTCTTCCTCTACTTCTTCCGCGACGGCCCCGTCGTCGTTCTCCGCCGCGAACTTGACGACCGCCTCGTCCTCGCTATGCTCTCCGCCGTCACTGTCGCGGCGCTCGTCCTCACCGGCGTCTGGCTGAACGTGGTGGTGGCGCTGCTCGTTGCAGCGGCAGTGGTGGGGCTGCATGCGGCGTTTCGGAGCAGCGAGGATTTGTATGTGGATGAATTGGAAATCTCCGATGGAGGTTTGGTTTCGGTTGTTGGTGGTAGCCCTACTAAACAAACTGGGTACACTAGAATATAGTTATGAATATAGCTTATTTTCGTTTTTGTTTAATCGTTTTTGTATTACTTGCATTGCATATATTTTAAGAAAATAGAAGCTCGAGTTTTAGGTTTTGGTTGCTCGGAAATTTGAATTGTGTCCATATAATAGTTTTACTTACCATGTTAGCTTGGAATTGGAGTAGATTTCTTGCTTGTTGCTTGGCCCCCTTTTTTTTTATGTTTTTGGAATCTCGTGTAAATTCTTGGATAGGTTGAAGCATTCGGTTTGTGTATTTTGAGTTCCAATTCAATGTATTGTCTGGTTTGATATGCTTTTGCATTTGTAATAGGTTTAGCAATAATGGATAAGATTTGTTTGTTTTATATCAAGTGTAAATGAAGAGGGAATCATTTTGGTTATTCATTTGCTGTTTCTAGTTGTAAATGTAATGACCGTATGCATTTCAGTTTGCAATCAGGCTGCTCTCTTTATCCATTTTCTTTTTCTTAGTAGATCAATGCCATGATCAAATTAAGAACACATATTCCTTAATGGCATGCCTTGTATATAATGTTGTGCTTTTTAAAATGGTTTGGATTGCTGTTGTTTTCAGATCTGATTTTGTTGAATTAGACTTGCTTGTATTATGCTATGAACTATGCAGATGCATTGCAGAGCCTATTTTAGTCTCCTGTTTGAGCCAAGTATTGAGTCTTTTAGGTAATACAGCATTTGAGAGAATTGAATAGAGAACCATGGAACGCCAATTCATCTTTCTCTAGCTAAACCATATGTCAAAGTAACTCCCTAAATGTTTAGCTGTAATTAGCTGACCCCAAAGTTAGTTAATGTCAGTTACCTCTTTTTGGTTAATTAGTTTGACAGTTGGATGGAAGATGAGATCTGATCTTACAAACATGTATGTTAGAACAGATTGTAAACCATATACAATCAGACTGAGTACTCTTTGTGTTCTTTTCTTAGAATTTGAATATAGATATCCTGGTTTTTCACACCACAAGAGGCATTTGTATCCGTTGAATCTTAGGGTCTTTGGATAAATTGGATTTGTAAAAAATATGTTTTTCTGTTTTCATTTCATGTTTTACTAATAACTATAAAATTGTCCCCTTGTTTTCATATATGTATAGTAAATGGTGCAAACATTTTATAGCTTTTACTATTTCTTGGGCAATTATTCAAAAACGAGAATAGAGTGAAAATTAGGTGGTATTTTTGGATTAATGGGTAAAAACAGGAAATGAAACATAACATTTTCCCCCCCAAACTAAAGCAGGCTCATAAATTCCCAAAATATGTTGGTTATCTAGATATAAAATATTTAGTATCTCCATGTTTCATATAATATTATGGTATATCTTATAAGGCCTGCTCCACACTTGCATCCAGATTAGTCTGTTCTGCTTTGGAAAATTCGATTCTTTCACCTGAAAACTATGCCTTAACAGATTTCTGAAAAATGAACCATCATGTTAAAGACAGATATAAAGTCATTTTGGGTAATTATATTCATATAATGACACAATACAGACATACTTTCTTTTTCATCTCCTTTCTACTCCGTTTTTTATCTCTCATCTTTTCCCATTGCATTACTTATAGCATACTTATTCACATCTTTCACGTTCTCTCCTTTCTTCTTTTTATCTGTCTCTTCCTTATACTTATCCACCCCAATTTTTGGGCTGGACATTTAACATTTTTCAATTGTTCGTGTCTTCATCTCATTAGCTTAATTTATTGGAAGAGTTGGTTTGATATGGTATCAAAGTCTATACAACTAAGTGGTCAACAGTTTGTGTGAAACTGTGAAAGGGCATGTTAGAATTGTAATAAACATGAGGTTTTATCGAAAAAAACTTAAGCTTTTCGGGAATTAGTTAACACATCTATTCACATAAAAGGCTTGCACCTGCACACTCTTTAACTTGTGCAGAAATTCAACTTAATTATGAAAAAAATGGGATAGCAATCATGCTTGCACTTGCATTTCTTTATCTTGTGCATAAATACAACTTAATTATGAAAAATGGGATAGCAATTATTGAACTATTGTGCACTTGAACGTAAAGGCTCTAATACCATGTTAAGAATAAACTCTTTCAATAACTTATGCTATTAGGTGAAGGCATATAAATGGTTTTATATCACCACCTTCTCATAGATACATGACTAAGAAATTATAAAAAAATGTTATAACTCACAAGTTTTCTAATTCGTTAGGGTCAAGTATCAAAAGATTTTAATGTTCTTTTTCAGATAGTTATCTGATGATTAGATGGACAGATGCCTGTTAGTTATTTGCACATCTAGCAAAACAGTTTACAAGGAGAGCATTCATGTCTGTATTTAATGTTTATGACTTGATTTGTTTGGGTCCGATGGCCGAAAATGGCAGTTTCTTTCAAAATTTGAGAATGCAAATGCATGCCTAATCAGATGAAAACAGACATGGAAACTGTTTGGGTCTACGAGTTGTTGGAAAAATATTTATTACATTTATGTAACAAGCAAAATCCTTCACTTTAACACACACACACATGTTACGGATGTCAATGAACTGGAATACTTGGAATTAAGGCCAGGGGATTACGAGTATTTTGGTGTTACAGATGAGTTCAGGTGTCTTAACTCCCGAGCAGCTCTAAGGCCACACATGAAAATGTAGGTAGGCTGAAAAGAAAGGAACGTTACGGGATGGTGACATGAAAATCTAAATTTTCGCATCTTGTTAAATATGAATTCTAGGAGTCTCCGACTGGATAGAGATATAGTCTTGTGTATATATATAGGTATAAATAATTGTAAATATATTTGATATTATTATGATAAATAAGTATCTCGTTTTATCTTTGATATTCTTTTTACTTTCCGTTTTCACGTTAGTTTCCTTATTTCCTTTGATAGCTTTAGCTTTTTCGCCTATAAAAAGGGATTAATGCTTGTATTGTATTGCAAACACAAAATATACTTAGTTCTTTTTCTTTCAAGTTGTTATTAGAAGTTTCTTTTTTGAGGACTCTGTTTTCATTGCCACTATTCTATCATTGCTGCCTACTAGTTCAATTACATCCGAGTGTTTCATCACGCTTGGCACATCCCTGAAGATTCACAATCGTCCAACAATTCATGGGTTGCCCTATTCTCCAACGCTTGACTCATGCGCCATCCTCTTATTATACCCATCGTTGACACCACCATCCAAAAGGATCGTCGGTGACCCTTCCTGTTTTAGGGTTAGTTTCCCCATATCTCGTTTTGCTTGAGTGTTATTTGCAAGCTCTATTTTTTATTTCTAGGACCAAAATGCTCTTACTCCTCGTTCATGTCATGGCAGAAGAGAAGGTCGTCTCTTCCCAGCCCTTAGGTCCTAATGATCTCCCAAATTTGTTGGGTTGGTATCGACTCGAAGGTTATAATTATCTTCAATGGGCCCAATTGATTCATACCACTCTCAAAGGATTAAATAAGTTAAGTCATATTGCGGGCTTTGGTCTAGCCGAAGTTGACCCACGGTTTGAAGCTTGGGACAATGAAGACTCCCTTATCCTGACCTCGTTATGGCACTTTATGGCTCCCAAAATTGGTAGGCACTTTATGACCTCGTTTGGGAGAACCTTGCCTAGACATACCTTATGAAGGATATTGTTGCCTGCTATGAGATTGAAGGCAAGATCTTTAGTACTAAGCAAGGAAGCCTTCTTAGTAATTGACCATTACGGGCCCCTAAATGGGTTGTGGATTGCATTGTACCAATACCTGAGTTTGAAGATGACATGAAACGTTGATTCTGCTATACTGACCAAGTTCATTGAGCAAGAAAGAATCTTTTATCGTTCTCTCCAGCCTAAATTCCAAGTACAATCCCATTTGGGTATAGATTTTGAGTAAAGAGAAACTCCCTTCACTACTAGAGGTGTTTTGTACTGTGCAGAATGAAGAAGCTCGGAGATCTAAAATGTGGGTAGGCTGAAAAAAAAAAGTGGCATGGGATGAAGACATTAAAATCTAAATTCTCTCATCTTATTAAATAAAAGTCCTAAGAGTCTCCCATTGGAGAGATAGAGATATAGATAGTTATAAAATATTTTGAATATAATTTGTTACAAAGCACAAAAGAAATTTTTTTCTCTACTCGCGTCATAACCCAACATGGTTAATTCTTGCACATAAACTTGTACCTGAGATTTTTATTTATTTACTTTGAACAGGAAGATATAATGTGATTTTCTGCTCTTGCTATTATTTGATTGCAGAAGTATTTCATATTATAAAATCCAACGAAAATAATAATAAATTGAAATGTCAAATATCTAAGAAACCTTCTGTCGCAACAAGTATGAAAAACAAAAAGCATGCTCTCCAAAAATCAGAAACCAATTATCACTACAGTAACTAACAGAAGAGCATGCTACTCTTCATTCAACAGTCTACCAAGTGAGGAGATTTCCTCATGATTTATTTGGCCTATCTTATCCTCCATAACAGCATGTGCGTGCCTATTGGCAATACAATGACAGAAGAACGCCTGTACCATATACATGCTGATGAGGAAGCAACTATTCCGTGACGTTGTTGATTTTTCAGGCTATAATAAAAACGTGGAAGGAGGCAGAGTAGGGAACCACGATCAAGGGTGTAGGATCTTCCGACCATAGGTTAGGATCATGACAAAATCTTTCCCTGAGGATCCGATGGTTGCTGGAATTCTGTGTCCTGAAGATGCCGTATCAAGCCACAATTCAACCAAATTTTGTACCTGCAGTGAAGGAAGCACAGGATGCCCCATGCATTTAATCTCAACCTACAAGAGAAGTAACGTGAAGGGTTAGTACAGAGCAACATGTAAACTAGCACAGTTTGCCTCTTTTGAAATTATTAGAACCTACAATTTTCACCCTCGGAAGCAACATGACAGGATATGATTGTTGGAGAAAAAAAAAATACAATTTTTATTAATCGAGGACCTCATGTTTAATTGTAGGAACTACTATTTATGTTAAGAAATACAATCTTTCTCTCTTCAAATACCGTAGAAGAGAGGATCTAAAACCCATAAAACCACTACCCCTTGGACCATAGCCTTTTCTCTCTCCTTTTATATATAGTATTTTTTTTATGACTTAAATATCAATTTGATCTTTGAAAAATAGTATATTTTTAGTTTTGATTATTGGATAAAAAAATTATTTTAATCTTTTAAATATTATTTTTTATTTTAGTCTCTATTATTAAGTAACTCTATTAAATAATATTGAGAATCTGACAAGACAATCATGTGTAATTTTTTTAATAAGTTGTATTTTTACATTCTTTATCTAATCAAAGTAGTTAATAATATTAAACTAATTAATGAGAAATTTAAAAACACTCTGACAAAAAAATTAAATTATGTGTCTGTCTTGTTAAACTTATTGATAGTATAATAAGTCAAATACTAAAATTGTTATTATGACATCATTTAAAAATTTAATATGGACTAAAATAAAATAAAAATTAAGAAAAAAAATCTAAAGAACAAAAACTAAAAAGAAACTATTTTTCGATAACCAAATTGATATTTAAACCTTTTTTCATTGTATATTTACATTCTAGTTGCAGTTGGGGCAGTATAGCAAGATAAATAATACCAAAACATGACTGGATAATAAGTAAATTGACAATGAAATGAAATCTTAAAAGGAAACTGTTACGTTGTTGCCTTCATCAAATGACAGATGAATAAGGAGATAACTTAGAGAAGAGAAGCTGGCATGTCATTCGGTTGAAATTGGGGAAAAGGATATCAGACTACAAATTACAAGTGCATGTCTTAGAATAACGCAACATGTCAAGCACTAAAAAGACAAGCAGAAAACTTTAATGACAATCAAATTGTGAATGCTATAAGCCTATAACACAACATTTACTTAGCTCAAACACACCAGAGGTTCAATGGAAATTAATTCAAGTGAAGAACAAGTTACTAGAGTCTTTGATGCCCAGATATTTCCTAATTACATGAATATATTTCACGTATCCAACAAAGACATTACCTCATCCTCACTTTTCAGGCCTAGTTTCTTCATTAATAATTTTTGGATAAATGAGACCGGTATGCTCCCATCCCTGGGACAAAATGAATAGACAGACACGAGAAATCAGAGCTCAGTTAGATCTATATTTAAAAAGCCATAGAAGCAGCAAATATTAGGCAAAATTAGTTTCTCAAGCATATTTCCAGATGGGTAAATAGAAACTGATCCAGAGAGAGACATCATACTAGTAGTACTACATTTACCGATGGCCGGGACGGGAGGGAAGCATCCCCATGTGACTGTAGAATTGTTGAAAGCATTCTTTAAAATCCACATGGCCAATCATTTCACACATTCATAGCCTCTTTCCTTTCTTGGGACAGTCTCAGGCTTTTATAGAAGATTTTGTTCTTGCAATTTCCTTTTTCCAGTGTTATGCTAAAAAAGCTAACATTTTACCCTGATCTGGCATATGTTCTATGATTTATTCTCCTCCATCTAATTGGTGAAATGATAAATCATTGACTACTGAGGAACAATCAGCCAATGGTCAAACCCAATTACTTTCTTTTATGTGATTTAATAAGTTGCATGAAATTTACTCTGTGGAGATGGGCTTAACATAAATATGTATGAATAACTAAGTATAGAACAATATTCAATCTAGAAAAAAAAAAAAAAGATAGTGAATGATGTCCTATGTTGCTCTGAGCAGAATATTTTTGTTTAAAAGCATATAATCAAGTAGTAACAGTGTCTACACAGGTCCAGTAAATGTGAAGGAACTTACTTTATTCTTACATAGCTTGAAGGAATTTGGGGTAAAGGTGCCTCTCCTTCCCTGAAATATTAATCTGAAATTAGTACATATAGAAATATTCAAAATATGATTTATGAAATTTATTTAATAATTACAGGATTTCAAGATAGAATTTGTTAATTCAAGTTGCAAAGCTATGTTTTCTCACTGGTTTTGAGAAGCTGTTAAGGAGAACCAAATTGAATTATTCCATAAGAGATTACTGTCAGTAGCATCCAGAACAGCCTGGGGTGATATTCTTGATTCTCCAAAAACAGGTTCCTTTTTTGGGTGAACTCTTCTCAATTTGTGGGGTTTTGCTGTATCTAGAGAGACATGATTGGTGCTAATCTTTTCATCTTCAACTTTTGCTTTGCGCTTATTTTCCTTAATTTTGGCTTTCAGCACTTTAGTATCATTGTCAGTCACTTTCATGGATTCTAGTTTAGCATCAGATGCTTGCACATTAGACTTAGAAGACTTACTCCTACTTGCAGCCTCTGCTAAATAGTTCAAAGTTTTCCAAAGATCCCATTTTGCTTCCTGTGGTTCAGCACCAATCTGTGGTCCTCTATAGCATATGGATTGGCTATTTTTACAAGGTAACAAACTCTACAATAAAGAATACAAGCACATTATAAACTAATGTCAGTACAATCAGGGAAAACAAATGAATCAAAATAACAAAAAAATAAACCAAACTAAACAAAGCCCATATATGGCAAGCACAGTGAGAAGAGCCTGATTGCCTTTCCTACCTGTCCAGCATTCTTAGCGGACTTGTTTGAAGTGTCAGGCAAGCATGAACTATCTTGGTGATCATCCAGTATTTCCTCTTCTTTTTTAATGAGTTTTTCAATGGAGAAACTAGAGCCCTGCAGGCCACTAGCTTTTCTTGTAGGTTTTGTTCTTCTTCCTGTCATGGTTGACTGTGTAGATACCCTTGGAGTGCTGACAACCAAAGATGAAAGTGATCTCTCCTTTCTTCTAGCTGGTATTAGTACTGAGGGGATAGCTACAGGTGCCTTCTCCTTTCTTTTATTGAAAGGGAAAATTTTGTTCCTTAAATCTTGCAAACTGTTATCTGGCCTGGTAATAGGAAACAAGATATGCAACTTAGAATGCAATGAAATTAACAGAGAAAAGCTATTTAAAAAAAAGACAAAAAAAATTAGCTGTGTGCTTCAATGCCAAATCCATACATATTAAGAACAGTGGTTACTGGTGAATGTAATTAGTTTAAATTAAGTTTTACTGGCTGGTCATATCTGATTGAGACAGTTCTCAATACTATCATCTATAGTATCTAACAAATTCACCAATCCTAATGCCCCTTCCCCCCCATTGTTTGATCTAAGTTCAGCATTATACATTCTTATAGTTCAGTACCTTAGTCTTTTTTTTATGATCTAGCTCCGTTGCTAATAGGACAAATACGTCAATTTTGGGTAAGGACAGCAAACTATAGCATCCTCCCTTGGAATCAAATGAAATGAATTCTTTTGAAGACAAAGCAAAACTAAAATTAAAGTTGAACATTCTCTGCTAAGAATATTCTAAGCCCCACATAATGGGGCCAACTATGTCGCCGTTTGATCTATTAATTAGATTACAACTACTTTAATGCTATTTCCCCATATCCGAATTCCAGCTAATATTTCAGACGATAAATTATTAAAAGCAATCTGATGGAGATGAAGTCCAATCATTAAAATTCTCTTTTGCTTTAATTTTTGGTTTCATACATCTTAAATACTTCGATATTTTCTATGCCAAATATAGAAATGTGAAATGTCAGAAAGGAAAACTTTTGAAAATACACTGCATACGATAAAAATAGTTGGCTAAATTATCTGTGAATATCAAACTATATTTGTGTCCTTGCATGTCATAGTTTGCATGTATGTATATTATGACAAGTTATTGAGATGCCACAAGTGGATTTTTCAGGTGCAAGTTTTCTTAAATATAAGAAATCAACAACATTATCTTCATAGCTCCATCATAGCATCAATAATTCTTATTCTTGAGGATGTTGCAGCACAATACCAACCAAGAGGAAGATCTGGCAACGGCATGGCCTATGACACCTATTTGTTTCCTTTTTCTTTCCCCAATGGGATGTCAGTAAATGTTGAGCAACCGGCAGTACTAGACAGCTTTACAGTAAATTTCTAGACACATCAATAATATATTTAATTCTCTAAAGAAATGGTCCATCTTATATCTATTTTAGCAGTTTTGAAACAATAATTAGCTAGTAAAACAGAATCTCTTGTTGGTACAAAAGACCAAGTTAAATCAACACCTTTCATGCATATTTAACAACCCACAACCATATCAAAATAGAATGGAGGGGCTTTTAGTTATTTTGACCCGTTCTTTTTGACAAAAAGGTACAAAAGAAGGGGTGAGTAAAAAATTTGTCAGAAGGGACTGACCTCATTTTCTCAACCGGAGTAACGCCCAAATCAATGTTGCATACTGGACAATTTTCCAATTCTTCATCTGTGATTTTATCATAAATGCACTTCCTGCAAACTGCATAAAATTCTCTAGGATCATTTGTCTAGTCATTTATGAAGCATTCACAAGAAATACAAACTTCATTTCGTCAAACTCTAAACAAATATTTCAACTATGTCCATGAGAATCTAAAAAAACCATTGGCCATAGTTACTTACAGTATAAGCTCCTAATGGCTTAAGAACTAACCCAAGTAAATTAAGAAAGATAATTCCCGAATGTTTTATAAACTTGAATATGATTTCCTATCTAAAGCAAGAATTAGATTCCACGGGTGAATTTTATTAGCTAAAACAACACTAAAAAAGTGCAGAAGCAAGAAAATAGATACGAGAAGATTAGTCACACTGCTCCCAATTACTGCCAAGAGTTTTTGCTAAGAGTGAAACAGACTACGAGAAAATTACACGCAAAGATAACAAATTAGGCCAGCGATGGATTTAATTTAAGATGACAGATAATAAACATACGTTCCCACCACGGAATAGAAAAGCTAATAGGTCAATCCAAACCATAGAACTTCCTAGTGTGTAACTAACAATCACGTTCTCGAAGGTGAGTGAGATAGGTACAGATAGGAGTGAAAATAGAAATTTCAAAAGTATATAATTACCTAACACCCCTATCTGTAATTAAACAAATACCAAATACGCCCCATCGCGAGTAAAAGAAGCAGCAAAACCAAATGGCAAACAGAAGACCCCCCATGCATGAAAAACACAGAAAATAAAATAAAAAAAGAGAAAATTCACATGATATGGTGGAAAAAAGCAATAGGGAGTGAAGATTAAAAGGGATATATAGAAAAGATTAAGAAGGAAGCGCTTACACGTATGAAGACATAGAGAAATAGCAGTGGCCTCTTTGAGGAACTTTTTGCAAAGCGGGCAAGTCATGCATGCTGCAATCTTGTCCCTCTTCACTCTCACCAACCTCTTCATCGTAATCAACCTTGGCTTTCCCACTCTTTCACCCACGCATGTGTCCACCACAGTGCATGCAAATTTACGTCCACTTCGTTACAATCACCTGCATTAACACCACCATCACATACAACCACACAGATAAACTCAAAAAATCAACAATCAAACACTAAATAATAATATATTATGAGCAAAGATAGAAAGGATGAAGGAAGGAAGGAAGGAAGGAAGGGGACCTAGCTAGTGTAGCCATGGGTGGATCGGTGAAGAGTGTTGCAAAAACCTGTTAGAAAGGAGATGGGTCGGTGAGATTAGACGTAGATTTAGGTGGAACTTGTTGGATTCGGACAGCGTTGGTGGTGGTGTTGTTGTTGAGGTTGATCTCAATCGAGAGGAAAAGGCATTAACCAACGCTCACAACTGGTTTGTCTTTTTATTCTTTTTTTTTTTTCTTTTCTTTTACTTTTCTCAAACCTTGTATTTATTTTGTTCGATTTCTTCAAACAGATAGAGAGTGATGTCGGAGGCAGAGATAACGTGCACCGTAGCGCTCTCCTTGTTTAAGGTGCGCACTCTACATTACTAGATTACGTGTGATCGCCGCGGAAGGGGTTTGCTTTATCTGCGCTCGTGTGCATCGTAGGGTTCGTGTACTTGCGGTTAAGGGTGTATTCATTGTACTATAATTTTTTTATAAAAATTATAGTATTCAATTAAAAATTTTAAATAATTTAAATAAATTTTATGACATTCAATTAATAAGACTATATTCCAATTTCATATTCACCAAATGATCTTAGCCAGATGTGAAAAGCATTGCCTCTTTTAAATCAGAGGCACAATTTTTTGGGGCGTTTGCTGTTGTGGTGTATCCTCGATTATGATAATTAGCGGTGGTAAAGTTATTAACAGATAAATTATGATTTTAATTTCTTTTTAATTTATTTTAATTCTTTTATTTATTTAATTATTTAAATTTTTTTATTTAAATAATTTATTTAATATTAAATTATATTTAATAAAATTTAAAATGAATTTATTAAATCTAATAGTTAATTAGATAAAAAT
>JAMLFT010003053.1:0-23173 GCA_026544285.1 Pachyrhizus erosus | reverse complement strand
AATATCATAAATATAAATTATATTTTATAAATATTTAAAATTCAATAATTTAAATAACAGTTATATTTAATTATATTATTCGTAATTTAAAGAATCATTATTTCTTATTAACAATTGTGACTTATATTGTTAATGGATTGATAATTCAGCACTATTTGACACTAATAATGAAGTTAGGAATTATGGCTTGAACTTAAATTTGAGTTATCTAATTTAATTTGACTTAAATATGAATTTGATTCATGAAAAATAAGGTTTTTTTTATCTTTTAAAACAAAATTTGATTTTGGTCTTTTAAATATTTTTTTAGTCTCTCTTATTAAATAATAATATTAAATGATATCATAATAACAATTTTGATAGTCTAATTATTTATCATGTTATCAATGAACTTGATAGAACAATTACATGTAATTTTTTCAGTAAGTTATGTTTTTGAATTCCTATTTGTTCAAAATAGTTAATGAAGTCAAATTAATTAATAAAACATTTAAAAACATAATTTGACAAAAAAAATACATATGATTGTCCTATCACCAAACTCTTTGATGACATGACAAGTCACTTAATTATCAATATTACTATTATGTCATTATTTAAAGAACAGTAAAAACTAAAACCAAATAATTAATTGACAATAGAAACAAAATAAAGAAATATATAGAGGATCAAAATAAAATAAAAAATCTTTTTTAAAGGATCAAAATAAAAATGTCCTATTTTTCAAGAATAAAATTCCATATATAAGCCATCTAATTCTTATATTTGATGAGATGCCATTTTTTTATTATAAATTTATTTGACTAAAACCAACACTAAAAATGTTTTGTTTTGGTAGAGACAACAAGTATCCTTCATGTGATACAATCATGTTCAAGTTGAGTAGGATTATTATGAGCAACATAGTTCTTCCTCTAATATTTAAACAATTACATACCAAATATTAAACTTGAGACTAATGATTAAACTATAAGAACTTTATACTAATTATATACATGCTTGATAGTCAACACAAAGAAATTGTGTAGTAATTATTTACACATGTTATCAATTTTATTCTGTCTTATTTGGGTGGTCGTAAGTGTTTCTATTTTTTATTTAGAAACACTTCCGTTTGAAATCAAAAGAAAAGATTTTCTAGCTCTAATTTTAATTTTTAAAAGTTGTCTTGTCCCTTTTGATATTTCCTTCCACCTTTCTTCACTTCTTGCCTAGCTTTTTTTGCTCCTCATTCACTCTTCACTAAAGGTGGCAACATTAGTGAAGTTTATCAACCCCTAAAGACCACTTGACAAAATGTAGGATTTGAATTTTAAATTTTGACCATGAATTAAATTAAGGCCTTTTGAACCCATTGAATTATGCCTTCATTTGGGCTTAAGCCATAATATCTTTTACACATTAGGCTTTCACCATGCTCGAGCTCATTTATAAGCTCAAATTAAATTTGCATTTTTAGGCCTAACTAACTATATCATGCAATCTACATTGAGCCTATGACCAAGGTAGCCTAATGTAGGATTTGACCTTTAAATTTTGAGTATGAATTAAATTTATGTAATTTAGTTTGATCAAGATTTAACTAGCAAAAACCTTCTACAAATCAATTTTTTATTAAGCATGATCTGAATTTAGAAGTCTAAATTGATTCTAATCTTTTTGTATTGATATGTTATAACCTACAACCTACATTAAGCTCGTAATCGACCTAACTTTAACCTACTAGATGAAGTTTTGAGTTTGAGTTTTAAATTTTGAAAACAAATAAAATGTGTGCTTCTTTTAGCTTGACAAGGGCTTAGCCCACAAAAACTCATACAAATCATGCTTAAGATTTATTATAGAATCCTAAATTTAATATGAGACCTTTTTGGCCTAAGTTGCTATAAACCATGATTTACATCATTCCTATTATCAACTTGCTTGGAACCTTCCCAATGAAATGTATGGGTTGAGTTTTAAATTTTAAGCATCATAAATTTATAAGCTTGTTTAGCTAGATTTGGGTTAAGTTTATTAAAAAAAAAACCATCAAGATCAATCTTTCATCGAATTTGGACCTCAATTTTTAAGCTAAAATTAAATTTGAGCTTTTTGGCCTGGTTCGTGATAGCCTACCTCTTGCTTGACCCATCCTACTCTTTGACATGTAAAACCTGAATTTTAAATTTTGAGCATAATAAATTAATACCTTTTTAGCTTAATTTAATCATAACTTGATTTGTGCTAAGCTCACAAAAAGCCTAAAATAATCTAGTATATACCAAGCTTTCATTAGGCTCAAGCCCCACTTTAGAAGCTTAAAGGCAATTGTTATTTATACCTCTTATCATTACTAATATACCTTCTTTTATATATTTTTTTCAAAAATACCTTTTTTTTTTAAAGTACTTCTCAAAAGTGTTAAAAAAATTTCAATTTTAGAAAGTACTTTCTAGATTGTTAAATTTTTAATACATTCTAAGAAGTACTTTTTGAAAGCCAATTTTTAGAAGAAAAAATGGAACACCAATTGTCTTTAAGTTGGTCTACGTTTGTTATGCGTTAATATACTCATTTTCTTAAATTCTTTAAAAGAAACCTGGCAAAATAACATGAAATTATAAGATTTTGGAAACACTCTTAGGAATATGAATCTCATGGATACATCAACACATAATTTCATGTCTTTTGTTAGGGTTTCTTTTAAAGAATTCAAGAAAGTAAATATATTAACGCATAACAAACGCAAATAAACTTAAAGGCAATTGGTGTTTTATTTTTTCCTCAAAAATTAACTTCTAGAAACTACTTTATTAAATGTATTAAAATTTTAACATTCTAGAAAGTACTTTTTGGAAGTAAAAAATGTTAAAACTTATGCAAAGTACTTTATGAAAAAATGGTATTTTTGAAAAAATAAATATAAAATGGTGGTATATTAATAATATTATGAGATATAAATAACGATTGTCAACATAAATTGAATATGGATTTTTTGGCCAAATCAATTATAACCATGATTAACCCAACTAGAACTCATTTGATGAAATATAGAACTTGAATTTTAAATTTTGAATACGAATTTAGTGTGAGTCTTTTTAACTAGATTTGGTCTAGGTTTAATCCACAAGAGTCCCAAATAACTTACTTTTTCTTTTCTACTTTGTTCTATGCTTAGTTAGAGATTTTTTCATCACAAACTCATGTGAAGAACCTCACATATTTTTTACGAACATTTTAAAGGAAGATTATAAGATTGATAATATTCTTTATAAATTAGAAACTTAAAAAAAATAAAAACTACAAACTAAAGCTAAAAGTTGATTTATTTTTTTGAAAATTTAGAAACTTAAAAGTAAAAGCTACCTTAAACGTACCCTAACTCCTATGTTTTCGTTGCTAATGTTATTATTATATATATATATACTCCTTGCTACAATATTAATTCACAAAACCATAAAGAGACGTGGCTAATTTTTTAACTTCATAATATATTCAACAACATACTCGTGTGCCCATTGATTTTGTAAATTAATAATTATCCTATATTTTGCATAAACAAGTTAATTGTAAGTTGTTATAGCACTCGAAATCTCCTATATAATTCATTAATTGAAAT
The DNA here is from genome assembly GCA_026544285.1 of Pachyrhizus erosus. Classification (NCBI taxonomy): domain Eukaryota; kingdom Viridiplantae; phylum Streptophyta; class Magnoliopsida; order Fabales; family Fabaceae; genus Pachyrhizus; species Pachyrhizus erosus. Next base: position 19,572 of record JAMLFT010003053.1, on the reverse strand, counting down.
ATTCTCTTTCCATGAGGACATTATATTTCTATAGTGAGCAAGCTTTCACATCAACGCACGTGCTACAAATTGACAATAATGTTGCTGTTCATTGCATGTAAATGGGTATATGGCACGGCAGACACGGGCTATGGATGAAGGAGTATATTATATATAACAGCTTGCTGGCTGACTCTAGCTATTATAATTTTTTTCCATGCTTTGGTTTTGGGGTTTTCCTTTGGATCTATTCAATTATATTAAGCTTTTCAATAAACAATCAAAGCAAAGTGGAATACAAGCAGCCATACCCATCTTATCTAGAGAAAGAAAAGCTTTTGTAAAGATATTAAGTGTTTCTTCTTTGTATATTATCGTCCAAGATTATTGAATCTTCTCAGTGTTGTGATGTGTTGCTCCACTGAAAAGAAGTTAGTTACAAAGCTATTCCAACAATCAAGTTAGTAAAACAGTAAAGAGATGGACCAAAAATTAATAGAAGGAATCTTTGAATCTTTAGTGCGCATTTTGTCTCTTGCATGTTACTTGGGGGTATCTTTCTTCTCTTTTGGTGTACTATTATGTGGAAAGGAGCGCACCCAATTTTTGGTACACTTAATCATCACTTCCATTATAATTTATTATTTCTTTTTGGTTTATATATTCATTAATCGAAAATGTAGACTTTAATTTGTAGAATCAAAGTATTTTATGGGCATAGAATGTAAGCCCAATAAAAGAGGTCCAAACTAGTTTTCCTTAGATAAAGGGGTACAACTTTAATTTGGGACTTGGATTTTGTTCACTTGTGTATTTTCCCCTAATATGACATGCGTCGTCTCAAATAATCATGTCAATATTAGGGTAGGATTCCCATTGTTGTGGAGGCATTATGTTCCTCTTCTTCTTAGAAAGTGATGGAATATGTGAGATACTTGATTGGTAGCTTTCTAAGTAGCAGAAAATGGTTGGATAGTTTTGCCTGAGGCCTAAAATGGCCTTCTTGTTTAGATTAAAAGGAATATACTTTTATAGATCCTTCCTCCCATTATTCCCTCGACGATTACTATCATTTGCAACTTTACATAATAATACCCTTTGTTGTTTAGTCTTTCCAATTATTTTTTATGCTATTCTCGAGTATTTATTTTAGTGATAAAGAAGGAGCACCAACCCCTACAAACTGAGACGGACCCAGAACTGAAGGAGAGGAGAGACCAAATATAAAACTTAAATATCATCTAACAAGTATAGACAAATAAAATTTCATATAAAATATTTGTAATTGTATATTCTAAAACATTAATTATATTAATAATATATCAAATCATATATTTTGTATATCATGAAAATAATCTATAATTAAATCTACACTGAATTTTTCTAGTAATATTCTTTTTAGAATAAATATTTTTCTTAACAAAAATAAGAATAATAAACATTAATTTAATATATTGAAAATAACTATAACTAAAACAAGATTAGTTTACATGTTTAGTCCCATACCTTCAAGATCGTAGTTACAAACCTCTTAAACAATGTTCAGTATACAGAGATGAGAAGTTACAAACAAAGATAATATACCAATAATTATGATAAGAAAATGAAAATCCTTGTTGGTGTCTCTAAAAAATCACGTTGTTAATCATAATAAGTTTGTCATATTGACAGATATTAATAAAAAAAACAATTTTGTAATCAATTACAATCAAATCAGTATAAATAAAAAATTAATCAAGTTATTTAGTTGTAAATGCAGTCATTTATAATCTTTAAAATAATAATAACAAATTATAAAAGAAAAATACTATTAAAAATAAATAAATGATATTTCAATATTTTATTTAAAAAAATAAAATTAATTCTACATTAAAGACTATAAAAGAAAAGAAAATATTTATCAAAAAAAAAAAAGTGTCATAATGTTAAAAGAAAAAATAAAACTTAAATACTATCATCTGCAAAATCAAACCCCAGTAAATAAAAAGAATTACATGAATATTAAAATTCATCGATATTAAAAAAAATAACTAAAAAAAGTTAGAGAGGGCAAGCCACCAATCCCTCCCCTAATAATACATAGATCTGTTGCTGTCAAACTAAAACTCTCTAGAAAAAGAGACGAAGGAAACACCTACAATAGCTGCTAACAATTACATCAAAAGAAAAATAGGACCAAAAAACATCTGTAATCTTTCCTCCAATGAGTGAGTAAATTTAGCTATACGCAGTTAATTACTTATATTGACTTCTCCCAGCTTGTGCATGAAAGTAAACCTATGTGCTATTGTCAGGTATGTTCATTTGTTTATCCTTTCTTGGTGGATTTTCCAACAATAATTGCTCCACGCGTTCTTATTTATTTTGAACTTTCTTTACCTTGTAGATGCTTGATATGGCCAAGGGGAAACGCGGGGCCAAAGCATCTTCTAAAACAACTACAAATTTCCCTAAAAAGATTAGCACTTAGGTAGAGTTCCTTTCAAGAGACTCACGTTTAGTATCACCAATGTTTTCAATTGTGAATATTTCGTTCCAATAGCATAGCAAAAAAAATAAAAAATCTTTCAATATAATATGAGGTTGACGAGTATAGGAACACCTTTGTGAGTTTCTTGACCTAACTCTAGATAATTATATGAACCACAATTCCATGTACATTGTATCTACTATAAGCATGATGTATCTATCAGGTATGGTTCAATAATCTTGAAGGTTTTAGACATTTTATGTTTGTTTTTAAATATTTCATTACTCTGTTTGTGGTTATAGGATTCCTTTTTAATCTTTTAAAATTGATGGACTATGTCATTCATTTATGTCTCCAACCTAGTTACATATGAATAGATGGGCCTACAACTACCTCATGCATTCAAGCTATGTGTGACAATTCTCTATCGCTACATGAACCACCTAAGAAAAATGCTGAAAATTTTTAAATTTTTAATAAATCTCTTAATAACTTCAAGAAAATGTGGTAACGTTTACGCATTTTAGAAAACGATATTACCATCCATCACAATTATAAGCTAAATGATTTAAGAAGTAAAATATGATCATATAAGATAGATCATGCATAAACAGTAAGAAATATATTTAGATATTATATCACACAACACTACACAATACAAATTGAAGCCCTGGGACATGTTAAATTAAAATAATCTAATAACGTGAAAAGTCATCAATTTCAAAGGATTCATAAATATAAATGTGTATTAATCCTAAACGTTTATTACTTATTGTAACAAAATTCTTTGATATTTGTTTGATTTGTTTTCCTTTAATGCGATCAAAACGTATATTCCCGTCATCAAAATTCAATTGAGATAAAATTACATTTTTCATTAACCTAACTATTCTTTCTTTAAGTATGTGATCTAATCTTTGACACCACAAATAAGTAGAATTATCATTACGCACATTATGTTTAGTACCAACAACACATTCAACATTAAACAAGGATTCCTTAAACTTTATATCAAGATTGAAACAATATAAATCATCTATTAAAGTACCAGATCTATAACAATACATATCCTTAAATAAAGAAAATGCATTATTTCCAATGTTAAAACTAAAACCTAATTCATCCAATTTTACGGCAGAAACTAAATTCCTATCACCTTCAGGTACATATAGACATCCTTTTAAATCTACATGACAACCAATGTCCAAGATTAGTACTTGTATCTGAATGTCCTATATTCTTACTTTCATTCTATTTCGCGTGTAGAGATACTTTTCAATTTCTCTTATGGTTTGGATCACAAGAAATCCCTAAATAATATGTGACATGTGATTAGTTGCTTCATAATCAAGCCACTAGGTATGGTTAAGTACTTCAACAAGATTTGATTTGAAATTTACAGATATATACATACATATATATATATATACACATTTCTTTTTAAACCATTTCTTTCTTTTCAGACAGTCCTTCTCAAAGTACCTACTTTTTTTTTTTACAAAAGCAGCACTTCTTCTCTTTATGGACTCCTCCTTTAATATTAAATTAGGCATTGCCATTGTCTTTCTTACCTAACTTGCTCTTACTACTAGTGGCTCTATCACAAATCATAAGATGAATTGAGTTATCCTTCATGTTCTTTAATCTTCTTTCCTCTTGAATTACTTAACATTTACAACCATAGTCATTCTCATCAAGTTCCATGACAATCTATTTAGACCACTCCTAAGTCTAAAAAAGAGATTTATCAACATTTGTATTGTTCTTTGTAATGATTGGAGGTCTTTCATCCGTTATTAATGCCAAGTCTAAATCCACCAAACCTAGTTGAAAATGGATCACTTCAAATTGATCAGCATAGTTTAATCCAATGAACTTGATCATTAAGTTACACTAAGTAAACAGTTAGATATAGTTGCATACATTTAAACAAACTCACACATTAATGCTTTAAATAAATCTAATAGACTTAAACTATATAGACTTTAGTCATGCATCTTAGTCCAGTTCACCTTTGGGTGATAAATAAATACATTTCCATGTCAATAATGATGCCAAATAAAATACTCTAATGGGCAATAAATCATATTATTCTTAACATGCATGATATCTTTAGATATACATACACTCAATAAGCATGAGAAATAATCCTTTTCATTATTAATTATAGGCAATGACTCACCTTTGAGTAGTCTGCATATGCCTTATAATTAATAATTTCATACAACCTAAATATAAAAATTTAATAGCATCATTATATCAGCCAACCATATAATATAAAATTACTAAATTTTATAAATTTGATCATTTTGGTGATTAACAAAAATTTCAAAATAAATTAGTAATTCATAAGAAAAATAATGTTTTCTTTATCATATGTTGGTCGTATAAACAAAAAATATATAGCATAAGGCATTTAGTTTTTCCTCTCGGCTAATCAACATTTAGTAATGGCTAATGGCATTAAATTCATATATAATAAAAGACATACATATATATATATATGTTGGCGTTTAAAGGCTTATATATTCCAACAGGTGGCATTTTAAAAGTCATACAAGGGGCAACAAAATTTATATATAAATTAAAGAGTTATACATGATTTTAGTCCCTAGAAAATTATCCTAATTTGATTTTAGTTCTTAAAAAAAAAATTGTGTTTTTCATCCCCAAAATTTTTTAAATACCAGACTTTATTCCTTTCATTAACTTTATTAAGAATTGTCGTTAAACTGTAATGTAGTCAACTTTCTTAAACTCTTTGAGATATATGAATTTCATTCCATTATTGTAAGTTGATAGCGTTGCAGTTTACGACAACTCTTAATAGAGTTAAGAAAACAAACTAAATTATAGTATTTTAAAAATTCAGGGAATGAAAAGTACAATTTTTTTTCCAAGGACCAAAATCAAATCCTAAACCTTGTACCCTAAAATCCAATCAAGGCAATTTTCTATGGACCAAAATCATATTTAACCTTACATTAAATACTAAAAACTATGTTGCCTTTTGAAACAAAGTGTTTATGTTTAGGTACCATAGGAAAAAAGAAATTATTTAATATACAAATCAATAACTTTTGAAAAACATTTAATTGCATGTAAATATATTTCATCCAACAAAACATTTTGTGGAAGCACCCAAGTTTTTCATGTGCAAGTCATATGCAATTTGTATATAAAAAAGTTGATACAAAACATTGCAATCTCGCAAAGGAAAATTTTTCGCACAAACAATCCAATTAATTCTTGTTTCAAATTAAAATAGTCATTGAAACTCTAATGAATAATTACATTATCTTTAACCAAGCTCTTATACCAATTGTTAGATTAAATTACATTCATGTGTAATTTCTTAGAATTCAACATACAGGAAACTACATTACACTATAGAATCTCGATATCATACTTTGCAATCTCTATAAGGAAGTTTAGAAAAACTTACTTGAATCCACAATGCAATCTTCACAATACCCTTTTCTCACTTAGATTTTTTTTTCTTTCTTCTAACTCTCTTTCTTTATGTGTTTCTTGTAACAAAAACTTTCAAGGATTTAAAATTTTAGCACAGCAAAAGACATTTCCCGATTATGTTTATTTGTCACTTACACAAAAACAAAAAAATGATATTATTAAACCTTTTTATTGATGAACAAAGAACAATTTAAGAGAGATAGAAATATGAACACAAAGGTTTATATTAGTTCAGCCAAATCCCAAGCTTACATCTAGTGTTAGTTTAACAACCCTAGTTAAATTTTTCTTGCACAATAGAAATATGTAATACAAACATTATGCACACATAATTTCTGTATACCCTTTTCTTAAAACTTACAAGAAAAATTAACAAGTACCCTACTTCTTATCTTTCAATCTTAGACACCTTCTAAGATTAAAACAATCTAAAATAAAAGTTGATGGATTAGAATACACCTTAGAAGTGTAGAATATTCAAATTGAATTTTGATCTTACATACTTAGATGAATCTTGAATCTATTCTTTGATAAATCTTTTAATGCAATCAATCTTTCTTTCACTTTGATCTCTTTCTTTGAAAATAGAATGATGGATTTTGAATTTAAAAGTAAACCTTTGATCTAAAAGAGTTTTTGTGTATTTGAAAATTGAATTTTGTCCTTTTTTTTAAGTTTGAGAGAAAAGCCTTTTTATAAACAATATTCTAATTTCAAAACTATTTTAACAAATTATGTAACGAATTACATAATTCTGCTATGAATGTAAACTGTATAATTGATTATGTAATTGATTAAATCAATCAATTTTCTCTTAGTAAAACAACAAGATTCATAATGTAATCGATTACTCTCATTGTGTAATTAGTTACATCAATGCAATCTAAAATTCAATTTTTTCTTGGCAACATGTAATCGATTAAATCAAACTGTAATCGATTATATATGCTCGAATTATTTATTCTAGGTTTTTTTTCACTCTTGTAATCGATTTTACACTTCTATAATCGATTAAGATAGTTAATAGACTTTGTCAAATTTGTAATTAATAAATTTTGAATCATTTAAAAGTTATATGCACACACAAACCTATTTTTTTTTCTAAATAAACACTACAATGTCACATATTTATATGATTTCCATGATATGATAAACCGAAATTCGAGTCTTGAAGCCTTGATCTTCAACAATCTACCTTGTTTTGGTTTTAGAATGTCAAACTATTTAGTCTTTAATAAGAACTCATTTAGTTTTGATTGAGCATTTGCATTTATATTGTAGTTGTGTATTATTCTTGTTATACTTAAAAAACAATACAAAAAGTTTTGAATGTTTGATTAGTAAACATGAATATCGCATCAAAGTTAATTATTAGAAGAAGAAAAATAATTGATTGATTAAGACATTGTTTCTCTTTTTTTATATTCATTTTCCCTTTGTGTATTTTTCTTTTTCAAGTTCAATTCTTCCCATGATTCTTATTATTACTTCCCTTTTTGACATTTTAAAGCCAAAAAGTAAAACATTACAAGTAAAATAAAGAAACTATTGAATTTTGATTTAATCATGTTGGCTAATAAAATCCAAAAGTTGCAAACAATATCTAAGATAACAAGCATTACAATCAAGGATAACAGGGTTTGCAAATATTACAAACCAAGAAAACAAAGAAACTTACATCAAAGAAACTCAAAATAACAAGAAAAATAATAGAATAAGTAGAGAATCATTCTTCATCATCAACAAATAGGATATCCATCGCATCCAGCCTTTCAAAAATGTTCTTAAAGCATTATTTGATTTTCCTATAGTCTTCTCTTTAAAATCGAGCAATTTCTTCAATTTTGACTAAGATCATTTCTCAAAGGGACTAAGTGGCTTTGCCTCTGGTTCTTTAGTAGCTTCAGCTTAAGCTTGCTTATCACTTGGTCCTTCTTCATGAACCTTTTCACCTTCTCTTACATTCCAACCCTCTAGTATTTCAACTAGATGCATCTTCCTTAAGGCTTTTGATTTTACCTAATGTGCCTCTCTATTGAAGTTAGACAACTCATTGTTAGTATCTATAGCAAAGAAGTTTAAAACTCTATAGATAAATAGAGCATAGGAACACCTGTAGTCAATCAGCCTCTTGGTCTTAAGGACTATCTTTATAATAACATATCCAATCTACCTAGATATTGTTCTTCATTACAACCATTGTCATAAGATCCTCATCAACCAACTAAGCATGATTGTTCCCCTAGTTTCCAGAATCCACACTATAGCATAATGTAATAAGCGATTCTATATAGCCAATGCCCTTATGCCATAAGACCTTTTATTTCCTAATCTCTCTTTAGGATTCCTCATGAAAATATCATAAGTGAGAAGTTTATCATATTCAATATTCTCACTTAGAAGGCCTTAAAGAGTGGATCTTATTCTTGCAGGCCTTGAACCGCTAATAAACATAAGCATTTTTTCATCAATCTCAATTTGAACCCTTTTCACATCTAAGCATAACACTTCATCCTCATTTACATAAGCACATGTATTAAAAACTTTAACCAAATTAGGATACAAGTTACCTTTAAGTTGAATAAATTTTCTTAAACCCTATTCTTCTAAAATTTCTAGAAATTGGAAGTGTTGGTCCTTTAACCACATGAGCTGTAGAACCTTAGGAGCCACCAAGTCCTTGATGACATAGGTCTCAAAATAGGAATGCTCCATATTTTCATTTGTGAACCAAGAGTTTTGGTATGGATAGGAAATGGTTAAAGTTGAGGAGAAGTAGGTCGCTTGTCGTTGCTAGTTCTAACTTTGGGTTTGGATTTAGGCTTTGGAGATGGAGGAATTGTCTTCTTGGCTACTATTTTGATCCTTTTGGGTCTTCGGTTAGCCACTAGAAAAAGAGGAAGAAATTTTTTAGAGGGTTTTGAATACAAAAAGCGATAAGGTTTGTGAGTGAGAATGAATGAGTTCTACAGTCTATTTAAATAATGGGAAAGAGAGATCAGTCGTTTGAAATCTGGAATTCAAAGGGTTTTTGAACGTTTAGACATTGTGTAATCCATTACATGTTTCAACTAAAATAACACATTATAATTGATTAAATAGTAATGTGGTTGAATAAAATAGAGAGACTTGTGTTATGAATGTATCCATGTAATTGATTAATTCATGCTTATTATTCGTATCAGGTGTCTAAATTTTTTTTAGAAAATTGTGTAATCGATTAACTCAAAGTGTAAACGATTAAAATGGTGAGAATGGAAAACATATAAATCAATAATGTAATTGATTAAGAAATATTGTAATCAATTATAATAGACATACACAAATTGCAGTATTTACAACAAACAATACGCATTTTAATCAACTAAGACTGAGTGTAATTGATTAAAGTAGTGACAAAAAAAATTACAATATTTATAGAATACATATTGTAATCGATTATCACTACCTGTAATTGATTAAATAGTGATAGAAAAAATGTTTTTACACAAAGAAATGTGTCTTCTATTAACACAATGTGCAATCAATTAAAAAAAACTTTTAAAGTCTAGTTTCAGTAAAAATGCATGTGTAATCAATTAACCCGCACAATAATCGATTACATTATATATAGTTTTGTGAATTTGGTAAGAAAACATGAACATAAAGCAATTTAACACTCAACAATATTTGTAACATCAATCATCACATTGAAAATTGGTTTTATTTAAGACTAGGTTCTTTGTGAATGTTTAGTTCATTTATTAGATAATAGAATCTTTTTCTAGGCAAATGTTTTGTAAGAACATCAGTTAATTGTGAGTTTGTATCAATAAACTATATTTTGCAATTTCCTTTTTGTATGTAATTTGTATGTATTCTTTCTCTAAGAATACTCAATTCATTTTTTAGATAATAGAATCCTTCTCATGCCAAAGGTTTGTAAGAACATCTGCTAGTTGTGAGTTTGTACGAACAAACTATATCTTGTAATTGCCTTTTTGTATGTAATCTCTAATGAACTCTAACGAAATGGTTACTTATTTCTATATGCTTTATTTTTTAGTGTTGTATTGTATTTTTAGTCAAATTTATGGCACATGTGTTATCACATCGTAGTGATATATGATCTATATTTCTACCAAATTTAAGAGTTGTTTAAGCCATAAGATTATGCATAACAACAATATATTTTAGCTCTATAGTAGACAATGCTACACAAGCTTGTTTTTTGTTATGCCAAGACACTAGGCCATTGGCAAACAAATGATAAGTATCATTGGTATTTTTTCTATCCAATTTGCATCCTACAAAGTTAGAATCGGAATAACCAACTAAAGTAACCTCTACACCTTTTGGATACCATAATCATATGTTTGAGATTCCTTTTAGATATTTTAGAATTAATTTTATATCTATATAATGAGATTCTTTAGGACATGCTTGAAATCTAGCACAAAGACATATAATGAACATTATATGTGGTATACTAGTAGTAAGATATAATAAAGAACCAATTACATGTTTGTACTTGGTTTCACCAAAAGATTTACCTTTTTCATCAAAATCCAAGTAGCAATTTGTTGTCATTAGAGTAATAAACTCTTTACAATTTTTCATATCAAACTTCATTAGCAGTTCCTTGTAGGATTTGGTTTGGTGAAGAAAAATGTCATGCTTTATTTGTTTCAATTGTAGTCCAAGGAAGAAATCTAATTCACCCATCATGGACATTTCAAATTCTCTCTACATACTCTTTACAAATTCTTCAGAGTATTATTAGTGGAACCAAAGATAATATTATTTGCATAAACTTGTACTAACAATATATTATAATATCAACTTTACCTCTCTCAAATTTGATCTAGTAAGAAATTACTTAACCTTTCATATCACTGCCTAGGAACCTACTTAAGGCCATAAATAGCCCTCTTCAATTTATAAACAAACATGATCTAGAAATTTGTGGTCAATGAACATAAGTGGTTGTGATACATATACTTATTCTATCAACCCATTCAGAGATGCACTTTGCACATCTATTTGGAATAAATTGATGCCCATGTAGCAAGCATAGGCAAGTAACAATTTTGTTGCCTCTAATCTAGCTATAGGTGCATATGTTTCACCAAATTCTATATGTTCTTGTTGCTTGTATCCTTTGGTAACAAAGAGGGCATTGTTTTTTGTGATGATCCCAATTTCATCCAATTTATTTTTGAAAACCCATTTGCTGCCAATGATATTTATTTGATAATTTCTTGGTACTAGCTCCTAAATATTGTTTCTTCTAAATTAGTTAAGCTCATCTTGCATAGCCATAATCTAGAATTCATCAGTCAATGCCTCTTCAATAGTATTAGGTTGATCTTATGAAACAAAGGTCATATTTTCACATAGTAAGTTCATTGATCTTCTTGTTGCTACTTCTTTCTAAATATATCACTGATGATATTATCCAAAAATAATTTCTTGGAGTTCTTCATTCTTTTGGAAGTTCCTTTATAGGAGTTCATGTTGTTTAATTGTGATATTTTTTTGTTTAGTCTTCATCTTTAGTAGGTATCTCTTGTGTTGAACCTATATCTTCATCATCATTCAAAGATTTTTCCCTTTTTAAGGGAGTCAATTTCATCAAATATAAATATTCATGGATTCTTCTACAACAAGAGTTCTCTTATTGTATATTCTATATGTTTTACTATGCATGGAGTATCCTAAAAAGATACCTTCATCATCTTTAGGCTCAAATTTCCTAAGAGACTATTTACCATTGTTCAAAACAAAACATTTACATCCAAATATTTTCAAATGTGAAATATTGGGCTTTTTGTTTATGAAAAGTTCATAGGAGGTTTTCTTTAAAATTAGTCTTATTAGAGCTTTGTTTAGGACATAAAAAATAATGCTTATTGCATCTGCCCAAAAATATTTTGGAAGATTACATTCACTCAACATGGTTCTTGCTAACTTTTCAAGAGATCTATTTTTCTTTTCAACTACACTATTTTGTTAAGGTGTCCTTGGAGTAGAGAAATTATGTTTTATTCCATATTCTTCATAAAATAAATGAAAAGATTTATTTTCAAATTCCCCACCATGATCACTTCTTATGGATACAATAGAATAACCTTTTTTGATTTTGAATCTATTTGAAATATTTCTTAAAAGCTTTGAATGCATCATTTTTTAGGTGCAGAAACACAATCTATATGAATAACAATGGCATAGTAATTTTAGATGGACCAAATAAATCTATGTGCAAAAGTTCAAGTGGTCTAGAAGTAGAAACATCATTTTTAGATTTAAAAGATACTCTAGTTTGTTTTCCCTTTTGACATGCATTACATAGTCCTTCCTTCTCAAACTTGAGATTAGGTAGACTAATTACCAATCCTTTGTTTACTAGTCTATTTAAGTGATTCATATGAATATGAGCAATTCTCCTATGCCATAACCATGAAATATCATCATTTGTGGCTAGACATGTTATGCTAGATGATGATGCATGATCAAGATTAATCTTGTAAATATTGTTAATATGATTACTTATTAATTTAATCACATTAGATTAAACATCACTAATCATACAAGAGTCATCATTAAATGTTATCTTGTGTCCTTTGTCACACAATTGACTTTATGCTAAGTAGATTATACTTCAACCTTTCAACATAGAACACATTTTCAATGCTTGTTGTTAAAGATTTGCCAATTGTACCAATTCATACAATCCTTTATTTATTATTGTCACTATAGGTAACATAATCTCCCTATTTTTATTTTACTGAGAAAATTTTTTTTTGTCCCCTATCATGTGCCTTGAATAGCCATTGTCAAGATACCATAGTGATTGTTTGACTTTAAGGCACTACTACAAAACAAATTAAATGAAGGATTTAAGTACCCAATTTTGCTTAGGTCCTAGAGGATTAGTATTCACATTTGTTTGGAAATTCATTTGAATCCCCCACTAGCAACCCCAATTTTTTTAATAATACAGTTGTTTGAGGTATGATCTTTTAACATATAGTAATGACATGTTTTATTTATAGAGATTGAAGATTTGACAAGATAAAATAAACTTTTGTAATAACTTTTGTTAGGCTTTTGTTTCTTGCCTTTTAAAAATCAATTTCAACTCCATTAAACATGTTTCTCTACTATGATAAAATACTACTAAGATTTTTATTTTCCTTTGTGAATTTTGATAAGGTATTTGCCAAATATTTATTTTTCCCTTTAAGAACCTTATAGTTTTCACAATAAGAAGATGTGCTTGTGGCGCTATTGCTTTTATTCCAAGAAGAATTTTAAATGATCTTTTCTAATTTTTCTTTTTCAATCATTTAATTCTTTTTGCGATGAAACTAGTTTGTCTGCATGTCATCTAAGTTTTCCTTTGGGAGTATTGTTATAACATAACCAAATACTTAGCTTCTTTGTGAATTTCATTAAAGGAATCAAGCAATCCATCATCGTTATCCTCATAATTAGAGTTAGAACTATTTACAACTTTTTTTGAATCGTTTTCTACCATAAGACACAAATTTGCTTCTTGGTTTTCATTGGTGCCGCTTAAGGAGCTAGAAAGACTAATTTCCCAAGGCTCTCTTTTTCTTGTTAGGAACCTTTATCTTTTTATCTCCATTATGTTGTTTCTTGAAATAGAGAGGACAATATGCTTTGATGTGCCTAGCTTTTTGACATTCTTGAACTAGAGGTTTGCACTTTGAGTTGTTCTTCTTCAAAAAAAATTTGGAATCTTTTAACAAGAAGAAAAAGATTTTCTACATCTAACCCTACTACTTCATCTTCTTCATTTTATTCAGTTGAGGCTAATGATGATTTTAGAGCCAAACTTTTACCTTTCTTTTGTATATTTTCCTCTTCAGTCAATCTTGAAAGATCAAACTCATGCTCTCTTGATTATATAGGAGTTCAACAATGGTCATTGTTGTTAAATCTTTCAATTCTTAGATTGATGCCAATTGTAGATTATAATATAGAGGAATGATGAATAGATTTATCCATTTTTTCTTATAACAAAAACTTTCAAGAATTTAAACTTTTAACACATAAAAAAACTATTTTTGATTATGTTTATTTGTCTCTTACACAAAAAATATGATATTATTAAATCTTTTAATTGATGAACCAAGAACACAAAGGTTTATACTGGTTCAACCAAATCCTATACCAACATCCAGTGTTAGTTTGACAATCCTAGTCAAACCTTTCTTGCACAATAGAAATTTGTAATACAAAAACTATGCATACCAACATCCAGTGTTAGTTTGACAATCCTAGTCAAACCTTTCTAAAAACCTATAAGAAAAATTAACAAGAAGCACCTCACTTCTTATCTTTTAATCTTAGAACCCTTATAAGATTAAAACAACAAAAAAAAAAAGTTGATAGATTAGAATACACCTTAGAAATGTAAAATATCCAAATTAAATTTTGATCTTACACACTTAGATAAATCTTGAATTTATTCTTTGACAAGTCTTTGAATGCAATCAATCCTTTTACTTTGATCTCTTTCTTTGAAAATAAAATGATAGCTTCTGAATATGAAAGTATAACTTTGATATGAAAGAGTTATTATGTATTTGAAAATTGAATTTTGTCCCTTTTTGTTAAGTTTGGGAGAAAAAAATTTATAAAAAAATTTATAATTTCAAAAACTATTTTAACATATTACATAATTCAGTTCCAAACTATGTAATTGGTTAAATCAATCATCTTTGTCTTTGTAAAATAACATGATTGATAATTAATCGATTACTCTCATTGTGTAATTAGTTAAATTAATGCAATATGAAATTCAATTGTTCTAGACAACATATAATTGATTAAATCAAATTGTAAACAATTACATATGCTTGAATTACTAATTCCATATTCTTTTAACTCTTGTAATCGATTTCACACTTTTGTAATCAATTAAAATAGTTAAAAGACTTTATCAAATGTTTAATTTACAAAATTTGAATCATTTAATAGTTATATGCACACACAAACCTATCTTTTCTAAACAAACAATACAATACCACATCTTTACATGGTTGTCATGATATGATAAACCAAAATCTAAATCTTGAAGTCTTGATTTTCAATATAGAGCGCAATTTTCTTTCTGATAAATAAAAATAACATTTTAATGTGAAATAATTTAGAAGGAGTGCTTTAAATAAAGGGTTTTCACAATAGTTAAAAAATAACAGTCAAAAACTCCCTATAACCTTTTTTCAAATTCACAATTTTCTCTTTAATTATCAAATTATCTTTTATGAGTGAGAAAAAAGGAATTAATTTTAATAAATCTAAAATAACCCCAATGACTCTAATATAATTTTTAAGTCTAACAAGTATCACATTAGACATCTTTTTAATTGAAGTCATTCCATAATTACATGAGTCATTATTAAATTAAAATAATCTAACACAAGTTACCAATGTATGGTAAATAATACATGTCATTCAATTAGAAAAAAAGTAAATTTGAAATGGAGAGGGAGAAATTATGACAAAACCCACTCCCTAAGGCCTCAAACATGGTTGTGAATTTTTAATTTTTAATTTTAAACTAAAATTTTGAAAATAAAATGTGTTTGAATAAAATAGAGTTGAATTGATTTTTATTTATTTTTAAAAAGATTTTCTATAAAATGGAAAAGGAAATAGAGTAAATTGAAACATCTAATAGGCTCCACCACATATATGAAACCCCTACAACTTTGAAGACAAACACCAATTGGAAAAAAGATCCATTTTGTTCATTCTCCATCTTCTACTCATTAAAATCACCAATTTTTATAAGGTTTAGTTTTATTATCAAAATTTATATTATTTTTCAAGAATTAATTCACTACTTTTTGTTATGTTTTTGGCAACTTTTATTATTATTTTTTGTGTGTCAATATTTTTCTCTTTTAAGCATATTCATAGTAAAGGTAGAGTAGGAGATAGAGAATTGAATTATTTTGTTCATTTCTAAATTGCAACAATTTTTTTAAAAATTGAAAATAACACAAATTAAAAAGTAAAATCATAAAACTAAACTTGGGTTTAGTTTTTAAAATTTTCAAAAACATAAAATTGAAAACTATCTCGAACGAGGCCTAAGCTAATCATTACTACTACACTAGACATCTACTAAAATGCTATCACAAAAATATCTAAGTAAAATGCTCCTCCTTATAATATATCTACCATGCTTCATGCCTTTATGTTAAACTAAAAATCTCAAAGATCTCATGTAAAGTCCCATATGAGAACAAAGATACATTTAAGACTTTGCTCCCAAAAATGCGAACATCATGACATAGTAGTACACACAAAAAACAAACACATAGAAAAGGCAAGTTTACAAAAATAAGCATAAGTGTACACACAAAATGAACATAATCTAAATTAATAGGCAATACAACTATAATATATTTGTCTACAACAACATGCATCTTAGGAAAAAAAAAACATACATATCATAAAGATTTCCTTTCAATAGTCATGCAAAATTATACAACATAGGATAATAGTCATCCATGGGACTAATTTCACTCCACAAAGATTTCTAAATAGCTTATGAACCAATTCAAAAGTATCCATTAGCATAGTACAATATTAACTACCAACATGTAGGTTAAGAAAGGTAACATGTGCCATAAAACATTCAAGTGACATTGGTACTAAATACAAAGCTCATCTCATTGTATCATTATGGGATAGTTGTTACCACAAGATAAAGTTTGTGATAACCCTAATCTCTTGTAAAATTGCACAAATAAAATCTGCCAAAGATTTCCAAAAGGAACCACCACTAACTTTTACACCCTAGTCTCATATTCATAACATATGCTCAAGACAATATCATAGACTAATGCATGTATGCATGAGATTAATTCCATTACAAGCAACCATAATTCAACATTATTACACCCTTTTGTAGATAAGACAATAACAATATTGTCAATCTTAGACAATTTACAATTCAACCATAGAACCAATTTTAAGGGGCCTCAACATGTTTATCACCTAAATTGTGACCCTTTATAAGGTACTCAGGATTCTCATCACTTTAGAACTTAAGTGTAAATTATTATAAAATTCCTTAGAGTTTTTGTATGAAGTTTTTTTTTTTTGTTGCTACATTTTCTCTTATGTAGATAACATACATTATTAAATTTTATAAATGCTATTTAATTATATTGCACCTGGAAAATAAAAAAAATAAAATCAAATTATTTAAGCTTTAACCATCATCTCTAAAATGATATTTTAGTTATTTAATTAAATTAAACTCATAATTACAAAAATACATTTAATTATAAAATCTTTTAAACTTTGAAAATGCATAACAAATTCATACGAGATTTGTTAACTTGAAAATTTTATGGTAAACTATCAATATGGGTTCTTACCTTAAAGCATTTTCTAAAATCACTTTTAATGAATTTACCATTTCACCTATAACATTAAATATAATACTAGAATGACTATATTTAATTCAAATAATTTTAAAAACTTCAAATTTTAGAAATTTTTAGTGGATAAAATTGAAATACATTGTTTCAAGCTAACAAATAATTTTTCTAAGAGTGAAATGACAGTTTTCACCTTATAAAAATGTTCACAAAATAGTTATATTTAGCTAGTTTTGTTTTCACATTTATTAAAAAGAGAAAATTTGATTTGAAAAGTATTCTTTTAATGTAATTAACTAAAATTAATATAATAAAATTTTATACTAATATAATATAATTTAAAGATAGTTGTCTTTCAAAGAAAGTTTTATTAAAAATTATATAAAAATACTTTTAATTTATATAACTTTACTTGTAATGTATCTTTAGTTAATTAAATTTTTTTTAATACCTTCTTGTTTTAATCAAAACTTTTAAGGGTTAGACATTTTATACGTCTTTGGTTCGAACATGTTATACTCGTTAGTCTTTAATAAGCATTTCATTTTAGCAGGCTTAGCTAGGATTTATTGCACAATCAATACAAATATAAGATTTATAACATTTCATTCAAATCGTAATGCTTTCTTTTCTATCAAAATTTTGAGGTATCAATCATCTTGACTTTAAAGATATTCCTCCTTTTAATGATACAAATCATTATCATTTAATGAAATTCCCTTCCCTAAGAACATAATCCCCAATAACAATGTTTCTTGTTAAACTTCTCATAGATTTATGGTTCAACATTGGACTATGTTACTAAGTATTCCTCACAAGGTTTAAACATAGCAACATGAAAAATTGTTTTCTACTTATGATAAATGAAAACTTTTTTAAAAAAATGATAATAATCTTATCAAAATAGGATTAATGATGTTTGTAGTTCTTGAACTTTTTAGGTTTTCACTTTTAGTCCTTAAACAAAATTTTGGTAAATCTCAATTTCTAAACTTTTATCCTAATAATGTTTTAGTCCCTACCATCAAATATCATTGTTAAATGATGATGTGATATTAATTTTATTATTATTTTATTACATTTAGTGATGATTCATTTTTTGGAGATTAATAACCACCAAAAAATTGCTTTACTAAAATGTTTAAATTGAATTAAACAATATTTGGCAATTAAAAATAGTCAAAAATTGCTTTTGCCTTTTCTACTTTTTCCCCTTTCCTACATCAATCAATGCAAGTTCATAGCAAAATCAAACTTAGATTCAAGATCAAAGTCAAAAGATACAAGTCCAAATCAAAATCAAATACAAATCCAAAGAATTAAAAAGTTGAAAAAATAGATTTGAAACCTACAACAAACCCAACCAAAAATAGCTCATATTCCTTTTATTATTGTTGTGGTATCCTACAACACATATCCTTCCTTACCTCATCTTTGTTGCTTTTCACATTCACAACTTCTTTCAACTAGAATATGGCTTTCACTTCTTGCGTGAGTTATGTTATTTTCTTTGAAATGAGAATAAGGAAAAACAAGAGCACACACCTTTATCATTAGGCTTAAGTGAGCCAACCAAAGTCTTATGCAGGGAAGGGGGATAGTAACTAGAAGATGTAGCCACAACAACAAATCATATTTCATCCATACTCACCTTAATTCTAGCTAATGAAGCAAACAATGTGCCTAACAGTCTAATAGCAATTCTCTTCTCCTCTCTTCAGTGCCTTCCAAAAGGGATGTGGGTATGAATTCGTCCCACCCGTTTTTCCACTCTCCACTATTTTATTTTCCTATTTTATTCTTACCTATAACTCTTGTATTTCTTTCCAAGCCTTATTTCTATCCAAAACGCCTAGTCCAGCTGGTTCAGTGTTTTTCCTCCCTCTCCTTCCCTCTCCATAGTCTTGGGTTTGATCCTAGCCAAGTTTTTCTGATTTTTCTTTCTTTTTTCTATTTCTTTTTATATTTTCCTCTTCTTGTTCTTATATTTTCTTCCACTAATATATTATATATATTTATAAATTTATTTATTTTAATTTCTTTTAATTGTATATTTCTCTATAAAAGTCAAATTTTTATTTTTAAAATTCAAATTATTATTTTTAATTTTTATCTTCTTATGTCTATTCATTTTTTTCATTTTTATAATTTCTAAATCTATTTTATAATTTTCTATTTCAAAATTAAAATATTCTTTTTTATATATTTATATTTATTATTTTTCAATTTATCTAAAACTAT
>JAMLFT010003052.1:0-23175 GCA_026544285.1 Pachyrhizus erosus | reverse complement strand
CTCTTCGATTTGGCGAGCGCGTTCGGCTTGGCGTTGGATTTGTTGGAAGGTAGAGAAGCCGTGGGAAGAATCCTCGTCGGCTTCCGGTGGGTCGTCGTCGGCTGGGCTTGGATAGAACTTCCCATCCGGCCCAATGGCCCGAACGTGAAAGAATGGGTATGAAAGGGAACGAAAGAAGGGTGTACAAGTACAAGGTTTGCGGAATTGTTGCAGCTTTACGGTGGATGATGTTGTTGCAGCTGTAGGAGTAGTAGTAGGAGTAGTAAAGAACAAGTGTGGAACACCAACAAATGATAACGCCATCAAACAGACTCTGCTACTGCTGAGTAGACTGAAGGGGTTTGTTTGGGTTTTACATTTTTTTTAGATTAACTCATACGGGCTATGCCAGATGGACACCCTAATTTCTGTTTTTCCTTGGGCCCAGCCCAATTTTTTTATCCACATCACTTTTCTCGGTGGATTTGTCATTTTTCATAAGTAAGATTTGAAGTCTCAGTTTTGTACTTGAAAATATAAGATCGGGTTGGAGAAAGTTGTCTTATTTACGTGGATTTTTAATTTGAGAAAGGTTAACCAATATCTTAAGAAATTAAAAGTGAAATTTTTTATTAATATATTGTATAATAATTTCTAATTTTTTTTGGTATTGAGGAAAGCCTAAGCCCATCATAAATAACCTCTAATTTACCTTGTTCTAGATGAACTACTACAATGATCCAATACTGTGCTTTTCTATAGGGATTCCTATCGAAATTCCCTTGTTTACATCAATGCTGGATTTTCTTTGTACACTAGAGCAAAAGAGGGCGTGTCTACAAAAAGTCCAACGCTGAAGTTAATATTTTTAGTTAAGAAACAACATTGATATATAAATGATGCATAGTTGTCTACATGATTATAGGAAGTGACAATGTAGCGTTAAGTAGTTCCTTTATCATGAACTTGTCACATCTTTCTTAAAAAATATTCATTGCACGGTTAGATGGATATCTACATGATTGATATCAATAATTAAATGATTGACTTAGCATAAGAGAACAAATCAACTTTGAGTCAACGATCGAGCTGAGTAGCAGCTCAACCTTTCAAGATAATTCTTATATAATTTTTGGTTATAAAAATATTTATCCATTCTTGACAACACTAGTCACTAAGATTCAAAAAAAGATTTACAGTGTATAATGTATACGTAAAAGTACAATTCTATATCCTGGTGTAATATCTTCTTATTTATTAAATGTTAAAAGAATTGAATGTATTTTTTTTTTTTTGTTATTTGCAATCTATTAAATATATTAATTTTTATCTAATATTAGTAAAATAAAATATTAAGAGTGATAATAATAGAATATAATAATTAGTGGTGTATTTAGCTTGCATTCAGAATAGGAGGAGCGCACTTGAGTAACCGACAAACCATGACTGTTGATGGAGAGATAATTTGTGGGATTTGATTAAAGTGGCAAAAGAATGCAGTTGTCAGCTGTGTAGTCATTGTAGCCAAATTATGGAGTCCCATGACAGGCAACGATAACAGAATAATGATATTATTGTTGTTGCACCTAAATTAAAAGTGACAGCCATCATGTTATTTACACAAACTTGCATAAAAAAACAGTGTTGGTCTTATGGTTAACATGAGTCTGCAAAACAAGTGACCGCGGGACCATAGTCACGAGCATGAACGGTTCTCATTGGTAGCAAAATAAGGTGCAGGGGCCAGGGGGTGTTGTGTTCCATGCTAATTCTAAACATGAATGTAAGGAACACGTCCCATCTACCAGAAAGACCTCACTCCACGACAAGCTTAGGAAGATGGAAGATTCCTTAAGACGACATCGTTTCGTACTCTAAGAGCTGGATTCAACAAATAGTGTGGGTCAGAACACACAACTCTGAATAGTAGAAACTAGACAGGGAAAGGAGGACCAACATGAGTGTGCTATGATTCATGATAAATAAAGTGTGTGATAAGAAGTTTGATTTTTACATTTGTGTATATAAAATAAGAGAATTCGGCTTGGTATCTCGAGCTAGAAGAAGATACCCAAGTCCCAAAACACACACACACAAAAAAAAACAAGACAAGCAAAGAGGGTTGATTTGGATTAGCAATTGCACGGGAAGTGATTGACATGTAGAAAAAGATATCAGATAACAAAATAAAGCAAGCCAAGTTGCCTTCAGCTAAAAGCTTTCCTCAACCACTAATTATTTTACAATTTACTAGTCATTGTCATAATATTTTATGTCCCAATCCGAATCCGATTGACTGTTTACACACACACATTCCCTATATTCCTGTGTTTTTGCCTTTCACATTTCCATATTCCATTCTAGATCTACATCATCATGCACCTGTTTAAGCTAAAGGAGGACTTAAATTCGGCTATTATATTCAGGTATATATCTCTCGCCTATAATTGTTATACACTTATAATTTCCATTGTTAGACTCAACTAGGACAAAGAAGGACTACTGGAATTAATGATTGCAGTCAGGGTTGGGTCTCGGTCACATTAGGTATTCAGAAAGTTACTTTGTTCTTCACGTGTTTGTGTTTTACAGACAAGGTGGATACTTTTTCATTCTTTTATTTCACTTTTGTTCGGTGGTTGGGTGAATGTGTCAACTGGTTATAGATCAATATATTAGTATAGTGGTTTAGTTTTAGAAGGTATGGTCATTCAATTGTAACTCTTTTAAGTTTTAATCTTTTTGTGGGGTTTGAAACTGATTATCAATTAGTACTTCAGAATCTGATGTTTCTATTTGTCGTTTGGATGGCATTCTGAAGCTGAACATTGTTGATTACTTCCCATTTACAAGTATTAACCTTTCCTTAATTCTGTGCTTGCACAGACTTTTGTGTTTTTCCAATTAAATTTGACTAAAAGATCACAGATAATACCTTTCCCCTTTATCATGGCGAGAAGATCTCCTCCTCGAGTTAACCAAATGTACGAGACAGGTTGTACGTGGCGAATGTTTAGAATCTTCAATTTTCGTGAAGGTCATTCCGACAGAAGGTTGGTTTCGAATAGGAGACACTTGAATGCTCATACTAATGGTAAGAGTTTTTTGTTTTCTTATAACTTTTATCCAGAAAGGTTGAGTGTATTGGTCTTGGATGGTATTGCATTTAGTAAAAGTTTAAAGTATATAAGCTACCATTTTAAAATGAAGATTTTTGGAACAGAAACTTGGGCTCCAGTTACCATATTTTTACTTAAACCACATTAGATCGGCTTTTAATTTTCTGAAGGTGAAGAAATCATATGTATTAAATTAGCCCATCTATAATTTGGAACTTCTGAATTTTTTCCAAGCTGCAGGAAATGGAAACTCCAGAAGTAGCTCAGGTGTTCTTAGCACAGTTGATGAGAAGTACCTTCAAATTGGTGTAAGTTTTAATGAAACACACTTCCTTTCCTAAGATTGATATTATAACAGAACCCTTTGCTTTTAAGATTCTGCTTAATGAAATTTTCATAATGCATGATGTTTTTTTTACCCTTTTTGCACGGCCACATATCCTACCTCTTCCTTCATCCGTTTACGTGTAGTCTAAGTTGCCTCTGATACAGTCATTGGTTACCTGTAGTGTGTTTTATATCTCATTACATATGAAGTGTACTTGTCATTTCAATTTAAACGTCAAGGAGGTTTGTTAACCATTTCTCTGATGTACAGAGAGGAAAGCATCTTCCTTGAAATAAGCCATCTCCTGTCTGGACATAAACCACTCTTTTCTTTTATTATCTTATTTTTTTCTCTCAATTCTTCCCACACACAAATACATTGGTGTAGAGGTAGGGTGTAGGATTTTGTGAAGTGAAGAACTCTTTTAATTTTCTTTAATAACGTAGCCCTTCAAAACTTGAAGACCTCAACAATTATTCGTACTGTGATGATGACTAGAAGAGAAACAATACTGAAACCCGTATATTACTTCATCTTACATATATATTTAAAAAGTCATCACCTTAAGCCTTAGTCTCAAAAGTCAGTGCCTTGTTTTGATGATCTAGTGACTATTTTCATGAAAAAAAATGCATAATAAATCTAGAAGTTTTAATTATGCTTTAAAATTGCCACGTATAGTTGGCAAAGATGCCGCAAAAATGGGATCATCCACTCGTCTCACCCTATAACAATGGATGGCTTAGTAGCACTGATGGAAGAATTTTGACTACAGGTAAGTTCCAGAAGAAGAGATTATAGTAGTAAAGGTATGAGCAGCATGGAGAATGATCAAGTAACAGATTTGAGGAATGAAGTAACAAAGACGATTTTTTATCAGAGATTTGTCACTAAACATTATCAAGGCGAAGATGGGGCAGGCTGTCAGCCTGATCAATTCTTGGATGCTTTACAGATTTTATATTCGAATAAGGAGCTTTTCGTAAAACTTCTGCAGGATCCAAACTCTTTGTTAGCAAAACAGATTCATGACTTGCAAAGTTCTCAAGTGAAAGAACCATATCAGCAAGCAAGGCAAAAATGGATGAGTAGATTAAATAAGCCTCAAAACAGTGATGCTACGCAATGTGTAAAACCTTTTAAGTCCTTTGATAGATATGATTTGAGGTCAAGTAGCAAGTCTCAGTCCTCGAACAGAATAGTAGTTTTGAAGCCTGGCACTGTTAATGTGGAAACAAACTTTGTTAGTCCTTCCCATTCGCCTAATAGCTTTAGTTCTAATGCACAAAACATTAGGCCTCTACATTTTCCCTTTAGTTGTATAAAGAGAAAATTGAAGCATGCCATGAGAGTAAGGAGACAAGAACAGCAGTGGAGGACAGCTGATGGAATGCCAAGTAAATTTTCCTGTGGTTCCCAGGGCTTGGAAGATGGTAAAAAAGTAAAAGAATTGGAAGTTGCTGAAAGAAATTCACCAATTAAAGCCCGTACTAATACTGGAAAAAGGTTGAGTTCATATCTTGATTTGAAGAAGAGGGACAATATCATCAAGTTGAAGGATTCTGAGTTATGTATGAGGCTGGAACCTGCTTCATTTGGTGAAAGTTGCAGTAAGAACACATATAACACTTCAGTTGGCCATTGTGAGGAAAATATATTGAACATACATGTTGAAGGTAGGAAAGGTCCATCTCAAATGTTAAACTGTGGAATTGAGGAATGTATACAGTGCATAAACTCTCCGGGGAGATCAATTCCTCTTCCTGACCTTTTGTCCTTGCCAGGCTTGCCTAGTGAGCACAGTTCCATCACTGATAGGATGAGATATTACAGCAACTATCAAATGGTCCCGAAAACCAGGTTGGGGCATCCAAAAGAAGAGGAAAACGGTTCCTATAATTTTCTGGGACCAAAAATCAAGGAACCACCAGTGGCCATTGTTAATATGCATAAATTGCAACTTTTTGGTGAAGATATTCTCAGAAATAGTGTTCCTGGCAACAATCTACATGCACATTATGGTAGTCCTAGAGGTATGCCCTGTATAATAATTATTTGTCTCATCTATCATCCATGTAATCCATCATTTCTTTAGCATGGTCTGAGAAACTTATATAATCTTGTTACAATATATATACATGAGAGAATATATGGATATGTTTTTTGAACCAGATGGCAGATACATGGACAGTCCTACTCAGAACATCGACATAAAAAATATAACCGGAGGAAGTGAATCTTTTCTGGTAAACTTTTTGGCATTTACTCTGAATTCTGAAGTGACCTAAGAGATCTATCTTTTACATTTATCAATTATGGATTTGCCTACCTCACTTTAAGAGGCATTTTACATGGTAAAGTGCAGAGTTATAATCGTTCGTTGTAAAATCGATGTAGTAGTTATTGACAGCTTTGTGGTTTATTATATCATATACATGTACATGTTTTTTTATCACAATCTCAACAATTGTTATTCCAATTGACATTATTTTCGCACTTCACCCGTTGAAGTACACTCTACACCCGTCATTTTAGTGTAGTCAAATCCATCAATATTATTCTCATCCTTCTCAGAAATATTTGTGAACAGCATGTATGTATTTGACATCTAGTAAGATAAAAAAAAGTCACGTGTAAATATAATAAGTGATATAAATTATATAATGTGATAAGAAGATAGAGAAATTATAGAAAAATAACGAGTGTTAAAGTAAATGTTATATATGTTGATGCATCATCATTCTATCTTGTCTTTTTTATCCTTGGTATGAATAATGAAATTTTGGAGTTGATTAGGATTTGCATCCACAGATCCGGACTTTGCCGTCTTCACCAGATGTTGCTTCATCAAGCCTTTCATCCTGTCATAGAACAGAAGATATGGTAAACACGGGAAACAAAGTCGAACAGCCCAATGCTGAATCTATTGCTGAGCAATTTATTAAGGATGATGTCACTAACCCACCAATCACCATCTTTCAACCAGGTATGGTTTTAAACATGGACGTATTCAAGTGTGTTTTTCCTGTTCACTCTATTGTCTGGTCAAGTTGACAGTTTAGGACTTGCGCAGATGACAAATTTGAAGAGAACAATTTTGAAGACCTTATAAGACTCTATTTGGATCCAATGAACAATTTAACCTCCTCCAAGGACATCCTAGACTACGTAAGGGAAATTCTGCATGCTTTCAGCTTGAAATGGGATGAACTTACTCTGAAGAGACCATGTGACCAATTGCTGGATCCATCCACCTTTGTTGAACTGAAGGAACTAACTAGCCAACTTTCTGGTGGTAGAATCTTGCATGACTGTGTCATCGAAACTTTCACTGAGGTATACCAGAACAGTGGTTTCCCACCTAATGTTTCAACAAAAAATCCAAACGTCCAAGCATATGTTGTGAAGAAACTTCTGGTTAAAGAGATTACAGAATTAGTTAACTTGCACTTTCACTCTCGTCCATCACCTTTAACGTTAGAAAAGCTTGTTGAAAAGGACTTAGCAAGACGAGGTTCATGGCTAAATATCCAAGTTGATACAGAAGATATTGCAATAGAGGTGGAGAAAGATGTTCTTGAAAAATTGGTATTGGAAATTGCATCTGAGATGGATATCGGAAACGTGACACATTGCGGTGAACCTCTATGTCTACTGATGATAAAGCACATAGGAAGGATTATCTAGCTACCATTTATTGAATAAACATAAATTTGGTCTAGGCAACACGCGTCCTAAATTACACTTGTACCAGTGCAACATTATTTTTTATACATCCAGTATCAAATCTCATTTTTGCATTATTTTATTTATTTTATAATGTTGTGTATAATGATGATAATTAATTTTAAATCTAGAAATTCATGGAAACTAACCAAATTTTCTGTCATTAGGTCAACATAATGGGTTTTATTTTAGAATTTTTTATGTCATGATAAATTATTGTTTTCTTAAATAATTTTTTTATTTTTATAAAATATAAATTTTTTATTTTAGTTCTTTAAAATAATTAATTTTAGTCCTTTTAAAATTTAAAAATTTTGATTTTAATATCTACTTTTAAATATTAGTATTAACTTATGATATAACAACAATTTTAACAATTTGATAATTTATCATATCATTAGAGAATATAAGATGATAATTACGTATAATTTTTTTAATAAATTGTGTTTTTAAATCTTTATCTATTTAAAATAGTTAATAAAATTAAATAATTAATAAAAAATTTAAAAATATAATTTGATAAAAAAAAATTTAATTGTGACTATAATAGAACTTTTCCTAACCGAGACCAATCTTTGTTCTCACCTATCTTTGAACGAGAATATACGAGGATACGCGAGCAACTTCCACGAAAGACCAGCAGCAGCCTATTCTTAATTAATAAGAGCCTTTTTTTCTTACTTACTCCTCAAAAAAACAAGCCAATCAGGTGAGATTCTTTAATGAAATGCTAAATTAATAGATTGTATATATCTTTATTTACCAATATTTCTTAAAAATAAAGATTAAAAGAAAAAAATCTTTAAAAAATTAAAATCAAAATAAAAATATTTAAAAAATTAAAATAAAAAAATTTCTATTTTTAAAAACCAAAATGTTATTTAATTTTTTTTTATAAAATCCCCTGCCCAAGCACACCCCACCATTGTAGAAAAAGCCGAATGCCTATCATACTACGTTTTACTACAGGAAGAGATACCAACCTTGAATGCTGTCTTTCCCTATCATCCAAAATATTTTGATTACACTGATTAATTGAGCCATAATTCATAGGAGATGTGTAAAATATTATTAGTTGTAACCTCAAGTGGTTCTAGCTGTCAGCCTGTCACTAAAATTTTGTTGATGATGGTGTCAATTAAAAAATAAAAGTTACATCCTCACGTTCTACCTTCCCTTTTTCTACCAGCTCATTTTACACTTCAAGATCGATGGTAAAATTTGAAAGCAAATTATTCTATACAGTAGTATAAGTTTTATCTGAAAGAATATGAAACATGGTTTATCATAGACAACAAATGTACAAAAAAAAAACATAGACAACAATGATTAACAAATAGATACAGATTATACATCATGATGGATGGACACATGATTTTGTCGTGAGGTTTACAAGCCCATGCTTTTAACACCCCATTCTTCACCTACAACTTCACTACTTTCTTTCTCACACCTAACAAACCTAACAAGGGGTAAGGAAATGAAAGACACAAAAATAATTCCAGAGTTGATGCATTGAGAAATAGGACCAAGTTGAGGAGACCAAATGATGTTCTCCTATAGTCCTGCAAAATTTTGGGCCTCATACAATTTTTGTAGCTAGCCCATCAAGCTGACACCTTAGATATGGACAGACTTCAACTCTTTTTACCAAATTAACAAACCATCACATGATACCAGAAATCCCTCCCTCCGTTGGAGAAAATGTTCTGATTTTTTGCAACAAAATTTGGTTACCTTTAAGGTCTACATGATGCAGGGTGAGAAATGACTTCCCACAAATCCTAAATGTACACACTCATCATGAAGCAACATCTGCATTGACCAAGGAGTGAAATATTTCAGCATTTTGAAACACCGATGCTAAAGAACTAGCATGACTTTTTTATATAAATGCATACCTATATACCTTATGCCTACATGTCTTTGTTTGGTGAATGCAAACTTCACTATAGTGGATCATTTCCCAAGGTCTTCAGGCGGAGTTCCACAGCCTTAAGGTCACGAAGATGTTGCAAGATTTCTTGAAGCAGATCCACTCCTTTCTCTCCACCATTGTGTATGGAACCCATGCAGTGTTGTAGAAACTCCTTGTCAGTTTCAAGAGCTTGTAACCTCTCATAAACGCGATCAACCTCCTCTTCAATGGATGTCTTCATGCTATCCATTTCAATTATAGGAACTGAGTTTTGCATATCAGATGATTCAGATTCCAATTGTCTCTCAAGAGTGTATGTTTCCTCAGTCTCACTTTCAGCTGCATCTAAATATGGCAGTAGCTTCTTTGCCAAGAAACCTATTGGAGAGAGTTTATCATCTGAATTTCCATTAGAATATCCATTCTCCTCTACACTGCTAAAATTGCAGTTCTCATTCAAGTCTTTGTCACTATACATTGATGAATGCTGAATTAATTTGATGTCATCAAGGAATTCCTCATTATCTCCTAATGAGATAATCTTTTCCTCTAATGCTTTGAGCTGTTCTAGAATGGAGGCCCTCTCTTCCTCAAATTCCACCAATGTGTCATCAAGAGCACTTACATGCTTTACACAGTCTAGTGCCATCTCCTCCAAATTAGAAACTGTGTCATCAGTTGCATTATTGTGGCTGCTCTCCTCATGGTTGAATAAGACATTATCTTCGTCCCGTGGCTCGCAGTTAAGATCAATGGATAGCTCATCAGTGTATCCCATATTGCTGCAAGAAGAAGAGGAGTCTCTACTTCTTACACTTCCATCTTTCATTCTTCTCAGAACCCTTAGTTTCTCTTTTGCTTCATATTCCATTACCTTTTGCCTGTACTCTTCCAATTCCTTCTCAAGTTCTTGCTTCTCTTTCTCCCTTTTCACCATCAACTCATTCAAAAGCTGTAGAGCTTCCTGATCATACTCCGTTTGTTCTTCCATCATCCTTTGGTATTGCAATGCTTCCATCTGCATTGCTGCCTTTTCTTCCTGCAGCCTTGTAATCATTGCCATTGTCTGGTTGGCAGCTACTGCTGATGCACTTCTCTCTTCTTCTAGTTCTTGATATACAGCACTTAGTGCCCTTCTTTCAGCTTTTAAAGCAGTTTTTAGCTGGTCAATTGTTAATACCGGGTCGCCACATTCTACCTCACTTGCAACACTGCCATCCACAGAATCATCTGCAACTGGTTCTCTTTTATGCAGGTAATGCAGACGATCTACAGATCTTGGAGTCTCAGGAAGTTTATCTTCTTCTACTTCATATGACTCTGAGCACTTGGATGATTCGTGGCTTGCTTCACCATTAGTTTTCTCAAATGTTGTTGTTTCCTCAATAATCTTAGCGTACTGATTGTCGTTTGCACTTGTTCTATCTAGGCCTGCATTTTTGTAGTTCAATTACAGTTTAAAGGTGTTGAATTGAAAAAAGGAAATATTTGCATTTCTTTTAGAATTAAGTGCTTCATAATTAGAGAAGGTAAAATATAACGGTTTTGCTAACCATTGCCCACTAAAGAATCTATAAATAGAAAGTCTTATTGGTAATAGATAGATAGCAAAACTCAAATCATCATCATCATCATCATCATCATCATCATAATAATAATAATAAACAAGGTACTAGATGTAAAGCTTACAGAGATTATTCTGGGCAATGAATTCATCAAAGGCATTTGGAGCTTCAGTATCGTCTTCAGATTCTTCACTTGTGGAAGATTGATCTTCTGGTATGTTAGATAAGCAAGCTGGTTCTTCAGATGGAGGATGATTAGCTGTGTGAGCAAATGTTGAAATCATAAATGTTTAAGACATAGTCTCTCAAGTATTCTCAACTAAGATATTTTTTCCACTGCATATGGAATCATAATTAATGAACTTTCCAACTAGGAGGCACGAAACAAAAAAATTCATGCACTTCTTTGTACCTAGTGTATTTTCTGGTTCTTCCATATCTTCTTCTATACTTTTATCGTCATTGGATAAACTCTGAGACTGACTTAAATGATTCTGAGCAATAAACTCATCAAAGGCATTTTGAACTTCAACATCATCATCACTTGATGAAGAAGATTCATCTTCTGATATGCATTGGCAAGAGCAGGCTGGTTCTTCAGGTGGAGGCAGATTAACTGTGTGAGAAAATGTTGAAGTCATAAACAATTAAATAGTAATCTTCAAGTAAAGTATGATAAACCAAGGTTTTTTCTTCTTCTAAATAAGCAATCACTATGAATGAACAAGTCAACTACGAGACAAGAAACAACAAAATTGCAAAGGGACAATATTTGATCCTTAAAATTCATGTACTTTTTTATACCTTGCGGATTCTCTGGTTCTTGCATGGCTGCTTCCACATTGTTATTATCATTCGATAAATTTTGAGTCTTACTAAGATTATTCTGTGCAACGAATTCAGCAAAGGCATTTTGAACTTCGGCATCATCATCACTTGATGAAGATTCATCTTCTTGCGTGCCTTCACTAGAGCAGACTGGTTCTTGAGATCGAGGCAGATCAACTGCATGACAAAAAAATTGTGATTTTTTATAGTCACAGCATGCATAACAAGATCACTCAACAGAACATACTATGCTTTTTTGTTTTCAAGCACTGAATTTAATAATAATAATAATAAAGAGAAATAGGAAACATGAGCAACACTAGTGTGAATAAATAAAGTACTAGAAATTCTACAAATCATGCACTTTTTTGTACCTTGTGTATCATCTAGTTCTTCAGTAGCTGCTTCAACACTGTTGTCATCATTCAACGTAGTCTTAACTTCTCCAGCAGTAATCCCTTGTGGATGTCCCTGATCTACTAAATTCTGTTTCAACCCTTTAAATTCCAGAATTATAGAATTTTCCAAGCTTTCAAGTTCTCTCATACTTGTTTTCTCTGCATTCTCATCCATTGTGAGTAATCCTTCTCTTTCTAAGATACTTGGTTGTGCTTCAATTGGTGACTCATTAACGAAGGTCTGAGTCTGAATCTTTTGCTCCCTCTCCCCCAGATCCTCATCCAATTTGCATATTTCAAATTTCAAAGAGGTAATAGAATCTATTAACTTGACAGGCACCAAGCGGTGGCTATCACTAGCCATATAGTTCTCAAAATTCAAATTAATGACTTCAAGTGATCTATCTCCCCAGAATGAACCCTGCATAGTGGAAGTGAATTGACAAACAAAATTGTCGTCACCACTTGGATCCAGCTCAGGAATGGTAAGATCATCTTCCTTCTCATCTTTTTCTGCATCCTTTTCATCTGAGTGCAAGTTTGAAACAGAACTCGAACGATCCTCAGCCACCTCTCTGAGGATAAAACTCTCGATATCAGAAAATATCTGATGCTCATCGGCCACCCCTTCATCATCGTGATCTTCCTCATTGTTTCTCTCAAACTCAAGGTCTTTATCACCTCCTTTTTCATCATCTATGGCCTCTTCCACAATAAAGGACCCTTTGCCTGTGTAGTTCTCATCGCCCCAAGAAGGCTTCAATAGCAAATAAGGAGGGTAAAGCTGGCTGCTCAAGCTCTCATTGCAGCACGAACACCTTATTATGTTATCTCCACTTTCATGTTTGTCACGACTACTCACCCACGAAATGAAAGCGATTCTGTGTCTCACTCCAAAGGAGTTTTCATGATGGTTTGGCCGAGAGGCCAAACAATCCTCACACATGCTGTGTGTTTCTGCAAGTCTTTGATGATTTGAGCAGTAACCAAGCTTGGATATCTCAGCTGCATGAGCTTCACACACGAGATCCTTGTGCAAATGCGTGCCATTTTCTTGGTGCAGCACATGATCAACCCTTGAACACCAAAGACATGGTGGTTGGAGGCCAACCCATTTGGCAAATTTTGTGATGAGATAACTGAACAAAGAGTTAAGAAGAAGTAGTGCAATCAAGACCCATTCAAGCACTGCATACACTAGAATCGCAACTATTTTGTTGGTGCTCCTATGCAACATGGTAGCCAACTTGTTGGTAGCCATTGATGTTTCCACTTTCCAACCTTTGTTTTGTCTTGTGACTTGTGTGGTGCGTGACACTGTGAGTCTGAGAGAGGTATTGGGAAAGAAGAAAGGAGCACAACACCAGGGTACGAAATATAATAGAAAACAGATTCAGAAGAAAAGTGTATGTTTCTCAAGTTTAGAGAACAACAAAGAATGAGTAATTGGGAAGAGAAGCAGACTCTGAGTGACTGTATCAGTAATATACACCGTTAAAGTGGATCTTCGCAGTGACTTTGATCGTAATATTATATTTTATTATCCGTGGTTGTTTCAGGGGCAACCCGACATGATAATCACCTGCTAATATTATTGCATGTAAACTCTTTTTGATCTGTCGCACCATATTTTATTATGCTCATTTATGCATCCAAAATTAATGCACGCTTTGGAATTGGAAATTTGGGGATGTGAGATTTATAATAGTCACGCATATTAGTTTGGAATCATAGAAAAAAAAAATTGATAAAGAAAATACCATCAATAACATCACGGACGATAACAACAATAGAGTTTAATTTTCATGCTTACACAATTAACTTATTAAAAATGGTTATAGATATTACTTTCAACATAAATTTACAAAAGTAACAAATTCTATCATCCATGATGGTTTAAAAACCTTTATTATATCAATACATTTTAATTAAATTTATAACAATCAGTTTATTTTTCATCATTGTATGTATGACATTTCGAATAATTTTTATAAAATCAACAATTTATTTATATAATGATAGAAATAAAATTTTAACTTACAAAAACAATAATACTAAGAAAAAAACAGAAAAATTAAATTTAGGTGAAAACCAATATTTCTCTTACAAATTGTATTTAATTTATTTATTTCCCTTCTATTTGGTTATAACATGTTAGGAAAGAAAGTGGAACAAGTTATGAATACATACTGAAAACTTTCGCTTCACAAATGAGAGTCACGCATATGTAAATGTTTTGGTCGTTCATGCACTCGTTCAAGACATGACCAAATTACACCAAAAAGCTAAAGACTAAAGAGAAATGTAAACTGAAAAGAAAAGAAAAGAAAGAACATTAAAAAAATACTAAACAAACGGAAGACAGTCCTTGTTGTTCCATGAATTTGGCTTGGGCCACTCCACGCGCAAGATGGTCCCCACCACCATCCATGAAAATGGCTAGCTAGTAGGTCATGCTCATATGTGATGCATTACTTTGCCCCACCAGCATTAGTACTAATAAAACATACGCTCTTAGCAACGGCATAAACTTCTACCATTTATTATTAAATATAATTTTCTAAACGAATTATGTACTTACTGGTTTTCTCCTTAATGCCTGATCCTATTCACATTATTGTCATTGGTTTAATGAGATTTCAGTTTAGGCTCTACAAATTTATTGAAGTTTTTACTGGAATTATTGTTACCCGTTAGAGTACTCGTTCACTAACATTCAATTTATTCAGCTAGGGTCCAATTTCAGGATTTTATACATAATACTCTCTCTAATAAGAAGTTTTATATTTGCATCTATTATGTAGAAAAAGAAAACATCATAAGGAATCGTGGGTGACTTGGGATTCTTCTATTGAAAATTTTAAAGTGAAGGGCAGAAATGATGGAACAAGGGTGTCAACAGTGATTGGCATGATGGAAAGGCTAAATTGAAAAGAAAAAGTGAGTTGAAAGGAGGGAAGGGATTGAATCAAATTGAGGGGCTGTGATAGTGATTTCAGGTCCTTTGTATGAATAAAGATTGGAAATAATGTAGTGTGGGATCACGGTCTTGCCTACAGCTTTTGCTTTTTAGGTCCGGACTTTCTTTAGCTTTTGAAAAGTTCATTCCTGGATTTAAGATGCAAAGACATTGTTAATGAAATAATCAAATCATATCTTACCAACTGATACCTTAATCAAATTAGAGGACGGTGAAGACATCTTTAGGCCACGTTTACTAGCCGGGAACCATGATTAGGATTTTGTTAAAATCGTGACATAAACGAACAATAGCTGCTCCACATGCACCCAAAGCACATCCTTCATGGATGAGATGAATTTAGGTGCTCTAAAGAATAAAAAGAAATTATAATCAAATAAATAATCACAAATGTGTGATTTTGTAGTCAACTGTTCATGTGGTCTTTCAATCAACAGTAAAGAGTAACCTATTGGTATTGCTCAGGTCCTATTGGTATTGCTCAGGTCTTTCAATCAACTGTAAAGAAAAATCTATTGGTTTTGTTCCAATCTTTTTAAAAGCTATTCTTTTTAGGCTGCACATTTTTGTTCCAGAAATTCTATCTTAACATTTTCTTGCGGCGACTGTATGACCACCTGCAAAACAAAACCTGATATCGTAGTTCAGCCAACGGCAGGTTTTGATTTATGAGCAACACTGGCAGTCAGCTCAGTGTCATCATGGTTGTCTATGATCAACAATTTTCTTGGCAGAGGTTCAATGTTCTAGCTTGGTGTCCTATCGTGCCAAAGATAGTATAGAACATCTAAGCTAATAAAATGTTCAGTGACATAATGAAAGGGGAAAACAAAACCCCATATCTTGGTACAAATTTATTTCAATAATGAATGTACTAAACATCAATCCTTTTTGTCTAATAATATTCAAATAACCTAACACCAAGGGAAGAAATTGCTCTATTGCATGCACATATGCAATGCTCAAACAACCTTGATACTATATTACTACAAACAAGCCCCACTACGTAGCATTTAAGGTGCCTCCCTCGTATATTAGGACAATAAACAGCCCAGCTTCGGTGCCGTGGCAGATAAAAGAGCAGCTGAGCAATATACGAGTACTTAACGTTCTTTCATACAAACAAGTATAATCACAAATGTGCATCTATGATCTATGAAAATGTGAGGAAAGCTCTGCATTTTATGATGCACATAATCAATATATTGGCATCTTACACAGCAGTAGTTTCTTTCTAGTGATTACGTGGGTTAATCCTATACTAGTTAGTATACTTGGAGGCAACTATGCTGTACAGTGCAATGTTTAATTATTTCTCATTTGGTATCTTCATTATCAGATTCTCTGCTTCCTTTTTCTTCCATGGTGTTTTCATCCATCATAAACCGCCAGCTATCGCCTTCTTCTATTTCCCATTGTTTTTTTAGTTCATGAATAGCTTTAGATGCCGCAGTAGCAATGGCTGGGTTGGTATCTTCTGCCAGTCTCTGCAACAAAAACCAAAGGAATCAACTTTGCTAAAGGGAAAAAATGAAGCTGTATTGCTGGCCAATAGTACTTCTTGCATAAATTATAATCACCCACCTGTAATGCCCCCATCCCTGCATTTCCAAGAGTCCACATGGATGGTGCCGCCGCCAATGCATTGGCTAAAGCTCGTCTAGAACATGTACATGACACACATGCACATACAAAAAATAAACAACGGCAGAAAAACATAATAAAGCATTCATGCATGTTTTTTATTTGATAGTTTTATTTTTGCCAGTGATCTATTTCCATGTTATTACCATATATTTCTTTAAGAGTATCTAATGAGAAGCTTTGCATGATTAATTAATCTTTTTTTTTTTCCATTACATCATTTTATATAAATTCAATATTGCATAATGTCGGGGAAATTCTCAATCAGTATTTGAGAATGCTGTAACTGTGACAGACCGATGAAGATATGTTTATCATGAAGAATACAAAATCAAATCATGAAGCCAGTCGTGCTAAGATCATCGTGGCATATGGAAGCACTAACAAAATAACCTTCCTACTACTTGTTATATTTTACCAGAAATTTTAAGAGCAAAGAATTTGATTGAGAGAAAAACATGGCTTTTCAATTCAATCCCGTTGACTATTGTAATATCACACGAAGCTTACCTAGTGCTGACATCAGGGGAACTAGAACACTCTGCCAACAAAGACACACTTTGTTTACCATCCATTGCATCCAGATCTATAAGAGTTCTGACCAACAACTCAAGCTGCTCCCAGTAGAAAAAAGTATGTAACTACTTAAATAATGATTGAGATCAGACAGAGACAAAGTTGAATGGAAAATCAAACCTCTTCAGGATCAGTGTAATCGATTCCATCTGCTTCAGAAAGTGCCGATGCCATACTCCAGTAAGCTTCCTGTACATCTTAAAATCTTACAATATGATTGATTGATATGTTTCTGGATTCAATGATTTAGGGGGACGGGGTTATATATAAACAGAATTAGAACAAAATGGAGAAGAAGAAGGACCTGAAGAGCAGCAATCCTTTCTGTGGTCACATCCCCAGGAAAGGAATTTGTGGTTTTTCCATTCTTTTCAAGCATTATTCGACCTCTTACATTATTTTCTGAAAGAGATCCTTTATCTCTGCGAAGTGGACTGCATGCCAAAATCATATAAACATTTTAGAGCTTATTATATATATAAGCAGGCATTTGAAGTTACTTCACTTACAAGTTATACATCTTGCTCACCATCCTGTCATGGATGTTTTTGATAAGCTGCAAAATTTACATAATAGAAAGTAAATTTATTCCTTTGGAGATTAAAAAAAATGAGCATGGCATTTTGAAATAAGTTGTGTAGCATATTTATTAATTATTATAGCATATGCAAAATAATGCCTGCCAGCAGGGATCACACAAAGTTAATTTGAAAAAATAAAACACTAAAAAGGTTCAATAGAAAACACTTGCAGAGCATAAAATATTACCTTCAAGGCCATAAGGGCATCTTCCATTGCACGTTGCTTAGCACGGAAGTCAGCAAGACGTAAATCAGCCTGACAGTTCAAAAGTTATGTCAATAGGAGCCTTGCATTTTCTGGCTATTCATTTGTAGTTTTGTAATTAAACACTTGTATTTTCATGATATAAACTTGCAAAAGGATCCAGCAATCCATATAAAAATCTAAATGAAATAGGAATACGTAGGAAACATCTATAAGAACAGAAACAATTTTAAAAAACTAAAACTAAATAGGGAAGCAAACCAAACTGTGTTTCTTTAATAATCAGTTTTGCTAGGTTCAGTTAAAAAAGAAAACAAAATTATTTTATGTGGTCCATGGTTACATAAGATATACCTTTTACATAGAATTGGGATCAGAT
Organism: Pachyrhizus erosus; assembly: GCA_026544285.1. Lineage (NCBI taxonomy): Eukaryota > Viridiplantae > Streptophyta > Magnoliopsida > Fabales > Fabaceae > Pachyrhizus > Pachyrhizus erosus. The sequence goes on along the minus strand of JAMLFT010003052.1, from coordinate 4,949 downwards.
GGTAATGATATAAAACTTGGGATACATACACCATCTAAATGCCTGTTTGTTTTAACACCAGAATCAATTCCTCCCACTGTGACACACATTCCAACGTAAAATCTATGGTTGGGATTAATCTGGGCACACATCTTGATTACATTTAAAGTTTCAAAATTAATCCTATAATAAAATTCTATCAAACTTCAAAACAATTTGGGCCTTAAAATCTCCTCATAAAAATGATTTTGGTCAATCTGACAAACGTCAACAGTGAGTACAAGTTAATACTGAAAAGTACATTGTGTTAAATTTGTATGCCTTGATGTGGGGCAAAATATTTTGAATTTTAAGAAATTTGAGAGCACAAAAATAGATTTATAGTTGCTTTAGTTGCTATAATTGCTTTAGATGAATTTTATTTCTCAATAAATTACACAAAATATCAACATGTTTTATCAACCTTTAATTTAACTTAATAATAATAGCTTGGATTGAAATATCTGATTGCCAAAAAAAAAATAATAAAATAATTGCTTGGGAAGATTGAACTTCAAGTTTTGCCTCTATTTGTCTTAAATGTGTTCCAAAAGTATTTTTATAGGTGTTCCAGAAAATATGTTTTAACAGATCATGTTTTAGGATCCAATTGCAAAGTAAGGGATTTGAGTGCCGCGTTGGAAGTATGAGATTCTAATGTTGGTTTTATAAGGTCTGAGCTCTCCAACTAAAATGGGTAGATTTTATGGTATGATTCTCCTAAGGTTCTTATTATATAGCAAAACACCGTATATTACATTTTCTGTTTATGTCCACAAATGAGTTTAGTTCTTTGCTAAATAAAGATACTAATGTTCCATGGAAGAGAAAAAAACAGGTCTACTTCGAAGATATTTTGCAACATTTTTTTTCAACAATCAACACTAAATAATAACCAACAGAAATGATAGTGAGAGGGAAACAACAATGACCAAGCCTTTTCCCACTAGGTGGAGTAGGCTACATAGATCAAACAATGCCATAATGTTCTATTGAAAATAATGTTGAAACCTCTAAATACATCTTCATGGTTTCACTAACAGTTTTTCTTGATCTCCCTTTACTTCTAGTGATCAGGCTACCCTCCATCTAATCTGCTCTTATGACTAGTGCTTTTACAGGGCTTCTCTTCTACCATTTTCTTCTACAATAGGTGTTATCCTAACTTTCTCTTTAATGCATTTATTCTTAATCCTATGTTGTCTAGTAACAAGCAAAATCAATAGTGGTAAGGATATGAGCAAAATATAAAAGACAAATATCTCATGATGCAAAATTTATCATTATTGATTTTATCAAACCATAACAAATAGCAGAAAACTTAGCAGCAGTTAAATAAACAGATTTACCTCTAAGGCCCCATCACTCCAGTGCTCATCAGCAGCATTTTTCAATCTGGACTGAGCTTTATCCTTCAATATCTGCAGAGCATATATTATAAATAAAAAAAATCATTTTACCACCAATATGTACTCTTCATCTTCAATCAGCATATTTAAAGATCTAGATGATACATACAGTAGCAATATGACTAAGCCAGCTAGCTTTTTCCTTGACATCACGGTCAATTTTCTCAGTATCCTCTCTTGCCCGAGCTATGCAGCAAAATAAATGTACATGTAAGTTGACACTATAACGGGTCCATATGAATAAATAATCTATAAAGGTGCATCTCTTGAACCTTCCCCTTTAGAAAAAGGAAGTCATAGGAAGAGAAGTTCAACAAATTTGTAGAGAAAGGAGAATCACAATAAGTAATCCCCAATTCACTATGATGGGATTATGTAGTCTCTTGAATTACTGATGCTGGTTTGACACACTGCCTATATCATTTGACTTATTTGTCTCTTCCTTTCATTGTTGGGCAGAGGGGGAAGGGCAGAGGCAGGGAGTAAAGGGAGAATATTCCTTGTGTATGAAATGCAATGACTTGTAGTGTAGATATTTGGAAAATTATTATTTCTAACAAAAACAATTGTTTCATTGGATGAAATAAGTGAGATCAAAAGTTATAGAACAATAATACATTATTTAAAGTGAGGTGAGCTAACCATCAAGTTTGAGAAATTCAGTCCCAAGAAAAGCAACATCTTGGCGTGCACGAGCATCCAGCCTCATTATGCCACTGAGGAAACAAGAATTTAACAGTTAGTTTACTAAATTTTATTTTACCGTTATTTCTTGAATGAGAAATCTTTAATGGTGTGAAATATACAATTACATGAATGAACAGACAATGACATGAGATGTAAGAACCAATATTTAAGTCGGCTAGAGATATTCAATGTTACAATTCCTTATGTCATGATTACTAAAATATCTATACCAGTTAAAACATAGTTTACTGAGTAATTCAATCATTCAATGGATAGTGATAATCAAACAGCTCTCCAACTAAAGGATTGTTTGCAGTTCATAAAAAGTGGAGTGAAGAATAGAAGTGAAAGCACATTTCAAACAAAAATAATATTGTTTGTATAAGACCAAAACCAAGTTACTGGCAGTACCGTGAGAGAAACTTTGCATCGTTACAAACAAATCTGCAAGCGTCAGCCAAGCCATGAACAATAAGAGTGCAATCATTTTTCTCATCTTTGGTATGTGCCCTGTACATATAAAAGGATCTCTAATATGTAAGTTTGAATCCTATATATTTTATTTTGATAAAATTACAAGTCATCATCAAAAGGATAAGAAAGTTTGACACACAAGAAAATTGGCCACTGAAAGAAATTAAGGGGTACAGGTTCAAAATTAGGAAACAGCAGAAAAAATTGTATCAGATGGATTGCCATCTATGTTTAATTCTATTACCTAGTTAAGTCGGAAACATCATCATAAGTTGTAATACATTCTTTCTCTTCAGTATTATTTGCTCCTGTTGATTTACATGAGAGAGAAGATTTCTTGGAGATCAAACCAACAGGTTTTCCATTAACAAACCAAAACCAGTTACTGGATATGGTTGATCTCTGTGTGCGGAGGCATCTATGGTTCAGATGTCCATGTTCCAGTCTATGTCTTGACAAATCTATTCTATTGATCCTAGTTGATGAGGAAAAATAGTGTTTTTCACGTGATCTACGAAGACCTGTTCTATTAGTCACAATAGGACTGCTTAAAACTTTGTTTGCAGCAAGTGCCATCAGAAAGATCAAGAGAAGAATGAGATGGATCTGGCCTTCATTTCGCTTGAAATATCACAATTCTGTAGCAAAACAACAAAGAGAGAATGAAGTCATTGAATTTACATAGAGGTAGTGGATATTACAACGAGTACTTTGCTGACCACAACTTCCATTCTACAGCAGGCATATTACAAGATGTGATTTGTGTTCTGAAAATATAATTTGAGGATTGATTGACAAAAAAGGAAAAATAAGGATAAGCCCTTCCATGCTAATAATGACTAGATCAGCATCAACATCATTATTTGATGAAAATCAAGACAGGTATAAATAAACAGCTTCATACATATTCTATTAAAAGTAAGTGGACAGGTTAAATTATTGGTGAAGTCTATATCATTTTGTAGAGGATTACTTATACCAATTATAATGCTATGAAATTTGAACATTCAAGTTCCAAACAGATTAGTCAGGAGTAAGCATGCATTCTTAGGTTATTCTTATGAAATTCTATACAATCCACTTCTGGAACGGGTTATTTCAGATATCTGATATTATTCAGCATTTATGTAATACTCTGCACCCTGTACTCGACCTCATCAAAACGTTCCTCATAAAGAACACCTATTTAATAAAAAGGCACAAGTTAATTAGCTGTCAAGTCTCAAAATTCCCAATAAATCAATCATCTTACTTCAAAGCAACATACTGTCAGTACCTAGGTTCTGATCAAAATTTCCATTGCTTGAAAATTTAAAGCAAGGAACATTACTCAAATGTTTGAAATACAAGGTCCTAAACAATTAGTTGAGTGAAAAATTTTATTATTTATTTATTTATATAAAACTGTGGATGGTCAATTGAAATCAATTGATTACTAAAACCATGCAGCAGATCAAAATGCTGTTCATTCTTTTTCAATATCCGGAAGTAAATATTGATAATTGAACAACATCAACACTACTTGATTACTTCAAGTCTGAAGTTCAAAACTACAGATGCAGATTACATTGCCAATTTTCATAAATAGGAATCCCAGATTTGTCAATGAAATTCACCCAAAATTGGCATGCCCAACAATTTCCATCATTGCAAGAGGAACATCAACATTCAATATTGAAAGAATAGATAAATCACCAAAAAAGGGAAATTTCCGACAGCATCGTACTCGTCATGGGATCATCAACACAGTACGATGTCGTTAAAATTTCAAAACATGGAAGAAGAATTCACTGTTCAACACACCCCAAGGAAAGACAATAAATGACAACACCCAATTGAGAAAAATGGTGGAAAGAGTGTGTTTGTGAGGGAAGGTAGCAACTTACTTGTGTAAAAGACAAAGGGGGGACAGGAACGAAGAATTATAGAGGGTGAAGGTGCATCATATATGTATCAGAGTGATAGAGACCGAAGGGAGAAAAGCCATAGAAAAAAGAGAGGAGGAATGAGAACCATAAGGTGAGGGTGTGGCCCTTTGAATGCCAACAACGAACCAACAAAAATTCAGAATGGTGTAATAGAGACCATAAGGGATGGAGAAAAGTGTGTGTGTGTGTGTGTGTGAGAGAGAGAGAGAGAGAGAACGGAGTGAAATGAAGCTCCACGTCATTTCGGGTTCAGACATGCTTCATTACTGCCCTGTTTCTTTGGACAGTGACGCCACAACACCCTATCCGTAACGGATGGATTAGTGGTGTGTTTGGATTTTGGATTTGTAAAGAAGTGAAAGGAATGGGAATGGAGGTAAAGCAGTAAAAATTAAAAATTTCCTTCCACTATATTACTTTATATCATGCTTTA
>JAMLFT010003051.1:0-23184 GCA_026544285.1 Pachyrhizus erosus | reverse complement strand
TTAAAAATTAACTATATTAAACTTCATAGGTATAATAATAATAATAATAATAATAATAATAATGTATTAATAATTAATTTTAATATTTTTATTTAAATTGACTAATTTAAAATATAGTTCATGAATAATTTATATTGTGTATATTTTTTAGACATTTTTTAAAAAATTTAAAATATACTTCATGAAGAATAGTAATTAAAAGTAACCATTTTATAAATATTTTATAAGTTTAGGATAATTTATAATATTATAATTTAATTAATAATTAAGGATAGAAATTAATACATAAATTTTTATTTGTATATTTATTTTTAAATTTTTTTATTAAATTATTTCATGAATAATAATAATTTAATTTATTTAGAATGAAAAATACTAAAAAAAAGAATGAGAAAAAATAATTATATGTAATTATATCATATAATAATATTAAAAATTAGTAACGCATATAAATAATAATTCTTATACATAAATAATTCATATAATAATTAAGTTATCAGATTTAAAGTATAAGCCATATAATAATTCTTAAAGATAAATAACTATAAAAAATAACATGTAATAAAATTAAAATAAAAAATAATAATATTATTATTATCATTATTAAAATTACTATCACAAAACCAATAAAAAATAACATATAAATTGTATCATATAATAATATTAAAAAATTAGCAATACATATAAATAATAGTTTTTATTGATTTAGTAATTTGTATAGTAATTTATTATAATATATAAAGTCTAAAACATATAATAATTCTTATAAATAAATAAATTAAAAAAGTAACATGAAATTAAAATTGAAGAATAAATAAAAACAATAATAGTAATAGAAAAAATAACAAGAATAATAACAATTTATGATGTGATGAGTTAACCAACTCAAAATTTTAACAATATAATATAATTAAAATTAATGTCGTCAAAATGAAAAAATATTATTTTATAATAGTTAGTAACTATATATGTTTTAAAAAATACGCAATTTCAAAAAAATTTCAATTTTTTTTACTATAAATATATTTAAAATTATTAATTATAAATAAAAAAATAAGTACATTTTAACATAATATCTACGTTAAAAAATAAACACTCATTTAAATTAGTATATATTTATATTTATTATATTTACATTTTTTTTTTGTATTATGCTTTGGATATAAGTATTGCATCTTTATTGTTATTTAGAGAAAAAATAAATTATAATAAATTTCAATAGACTCAATATTTTTAAGACAATATTTGTTTAATTAAAAATACCAGTAATCATCTTGCTCAATTTTTTTGTAATTATATTCAAAGTAGTGCTAAATATTCAAAATTAATAATCTCATCAATGCGCATTTTTTTTTTAAAATGCTAAATAAAAATATAAAAATTCTAGTATTATGCAATAGGAACTGTTCAAGCTGCATACAATTGCAACATTTAACTCAAACAAAAATATTATTTTTTTCTTATCTTAAAATAATAAAAAATAAAAATATATATATCATTCAACAATATATGAATAATCTACATTAAAAGAAAGTTACTAATCATATGACCGCATAAAAAGTTATCTTTTCCTTTTTAATCATGCATAACGGCGGTGTAATGTATGAAAGTACTTACAAATGACCTAGAACGCTTCCCCCTAAACTTGATATTACTGGCGGAACTAATTCTTGATCCCATTGTTTCAAAAAAAAAAAAAAACTCTTGATCCCATCATTTGAATCACCCTTCACTTGTTGGGAAAGATTTTTGTAACATGAATATTTTTGCATATGATATGGCTATAAGATATGTATCATGCTAGCGTGATTAAACTGACAATAGATATGCAAAATTTGAAATCTTAAATTCTTAATACAAGCAAAGAATAGGCCATCGTTAGAAGGCAATCAACGCAGTCTTTAAGTGATGTACAGACACCTTGAATTAATTGATCACCAGGTTGAGAACTAACACCCTATTAGAGAAAGATTGATCATGTTTCATAATACATAACTGCTGCAATGTTTCGTGAGTTTGACTTCTAATACAATCTCAGCTAGGCATTATCTCCATCTAAACGGGCTCAATATCAAACAAAAATGTAATTTAACTTTCAGGCAAAGTGCCACTCAAAGTTAATTATCTCAATCTGATGCCAGTAGCCATGATTGCATTTCAAAATCCCTCGTAACTGTTTAATTAATATTTACTTGTCAAGGGGCCTCGCTACTTTTTGTCTCCTTTCCTTCCGCTTCCTTTTTCTTTCTTCATTCCAGGTATATTTCAAATCAAGAGCATAATCATTAAATATATATGCATTCAGCCACTCAACCAGCTTAGCAGAACAGTATGAAACCAAATCTAAGGTTTCTGTGCTTAATCTTGTAATGTTTGCGTGAGACAATTGATGAGGATGAAGCTGAGATAACATCATAGCACAAAACCGGTGCCGTGACAATGCCAAAAACTCAAAAGCATCAGCTCACCCAGACTCTTCCATCCTTTCAGGTAACTTTTCCAGCTAATAAAATGCCTGACAAGCCAAGATCATCTCCACAGTGTATGTGACCTCTGTCCTTTCAGGCTCATTTTTTGGCTTTACGAGCAAGAAATCGTTCTCTAGCAGCTTGGATTCTACTTTCACGGTCATCAGCAGTACTAGCAACCTCAACATCCTTCTTGGGTAAATCTGGAAGGTTTTTCTCAGGTTCCTCCTCAACATGATGAATACCACCACTGCTTCAGATAAAGGAATTAGGGCCCAAAAAAAAACAACGAAAAAGAAAAAAAGTTGTACATCTGCCATATCTTCCAAAAGGTTTAATGCCATGCTAGTTTACCTTAATTTGTACACATCCAGGGTCTTCAGCTTGTTAATAATGGGTATAACCCATCTCATCTCAACAGCACATACATTTCTCATGTATGGCCGTGGTGTTGCAATTAGTTCGTGGTACACAACATAGTCTGGGAACTTCCCCAGTTCATCAAGACTCAACACAGATGACGGATGCACCTAGTACAGAAGATTCAGGTATTAAAAGTAAATATAAATAGACTTTTTTTTCAGTGGGACATTTCTGCAAGTTCCATCACCCTTAGATATGGACTTCACAGTAAAAGTGTATGAATTTAAGGAAAAAAATTTGAAGGAGATATTATATTAATACAAGATGAATCAAAAGTGCTGTTAAAAGTAATGGTGACATGCAATAGTGACTAGAAATTTATATTACCTGAACTACTTGAGCTTGGAAACCCAAAGTTCGATAACCATTGTGATGCATCTTTCTTTCAGCCAGCTGATTCGCATAGCCTACACATAAAGCCTTCCTCAAATTTCGATAATCCTGCCTGAACTCTTCTCTTTTCCTATTTGCCCTTACATCCAGTGATCCTATTGCGAGATTTAAAAAAAATATATGTAAAGTGGGGAGGCAACAACGTGCATAACATAATAGATATAGTGGAAACAAATAGTTTTCCCCAAACTTCTGAGTTTTGACCCCATTAATCCTATACAAATTACAAACAAGCTCATATCAACACAACAAGGATGAAGGGGAGGCAATAGGAAAAGGGCAATTAAAATTAACGAATAAAAAGATTAACGAGGATATGAATGTGTCAAAAATCAAAATGCTGGTTCTTTTTGCTAGTGTAGTGACATTATCACAGCATCGAAAAGTATATTATTATTCACTTCATACAGGTAAATTCCTCAAGATTGTCGAAAACTAACCCTTTGAAATTTTCTGCATTATCTGGGATAACTGCTTACGGACGTCTCTGACAAACAGCATCCCTCGCACCTTCAACCAGTTGATTCCAGAATGATCACATATATTATGCATTAAACAAATACAAAAGATCCATATGTACATACATATCACTTCATATTTTGGAATGGCTCTCCTATGAAGACTAGAAATTTTAGATAGCTGTTAGTAAAATAAAAACGCAAGCATGCATTTTCATCAACAAATAACAGAGTAAGTCTTTCTTAATGACCCATAAGAATTTTTCTTTAAAGGATATAATATCTGAATCAAATGTGTGTAGATTGAAGACAAATACTCCAGAAATATATTACTGTTCTTCTAACTAAACTTTTAACAGACTTCATTGCAAAAGCTCAGTCCCCAATTTAGGTCAGTCTTGACGTTACTAGATCACATATAGGTACCTGCAAGCCATTGTCTTTGCACCAGCCAATGTCATAATCAGTTTGATCCCAGCACTCATATATCTGCAGCAATTGAATGTGATCACCCAATCCAGAACCATCAGGAAGGTTAGCTATTGTATGTTTCCTCTTCTTCTCAGTCTTTCTGCACATTAAACAAGTTTTGTTACTGCTCAGTTAGTAAGTCCTTGTTGATGTATAAATGTATAAGCCTCGGGAAAACACAAGATACACATCATACTATGTTCCTGGTTTTTTTCATTTGTTTTGTTCACTGATAGTAGCAATATTCACAAGAATGGAATTTATTAAACATTTTATACCAAAGGAGTTAACTGAAAGACAGTAGCCTTTTCAGTATAATTGAAAATGTGGGGAATGCTAAGATCCTCCTACTCTCTCTCTCTCTCTCTCTCTCTCTCTATCTATCTATCTATCTATCTATCTATCTATCTATCTAAATAAACTTCAGAGTTCAGATTAGTCCACCTCTGCCCTGGTAGCAATGTAGTTTCAGCTGATAACATGGCAGCAACAGTCAAAGCCTCTGATAAGCAACCAAACTTGTTTGCCTCCATTAATGTTCTTGCCAAGGATGGTTCTAATGGAAGCTCTGCATAGAATCAAGAAACAACTCAGGGAACCAAGAGATGTACTCATCCTTTTACATATAATTAGGAAAATGAATGGGTAAGAAAAGAACAAATTTAGTCAACACCAAGCACAACATTCATTGTCAAGTCTGGCAGAAAGAAACTTCTATGAAAATAATAGTCAGAAAAATGGTAAACTAGTGCAGGTCATGATCAAAATCTTGATGGAGATAACAATATTATATAATGTTTATTTCTACATACAGATGTTTAAAATTCAACACTAAAATGTAAAGAAAGAAATCAAGTACCAGCCATTTTCTGTCCAATACTTGTAATTGCACCATTTTCATCAATAGCATCAATCAGATATAACTGCTTCAAGGCATCTTGTAAGGACTCAGCTGCAGAAAACCCAGTTATTATATCAATAAATCACCATATTAAACTTGAGTAAAACTCGTTAAATGCTGATTGCTAGTCAAGGATAAAGAATATTTAAAACTACAAGATACTAATATAAGGATCGACTCCCCAGCCCCCAAAAATATAAAAAGGAATAAAATGTGTGAGATGACAAAAAAAGATCCCCTTGATCATCAATGAGAATAAAGTTTGGTTACTCAGTGCTGCAAGCAGAGAAAGAGTCAATAGATAGATAGTATGTTACCTGATGGAGGATCTAGAAAATCAAATTTTAGAATGTCAATATCTGGGAGGTCCAATGACTTCAAGTAAAGAACACTGCCAGCAAGGGAAGATCTCTGAATTTCAGGAACTGTAACGTCCAAAAACTCATCATTGTAGACACGGGAAGGATATAGACGGTAGCATTTCCCAGGATGTGTTCGTCCAGCTCGGCCTGCACGCTGATTAGCTTGCACTCTGCACAGTCAGGAATTTTTGAAATCATCTTAAAGCTAATGAATAGGGCATTTAAAAATTTATGAAGGCCGCAACAAGAAACCAAACTATTAGCTGCTTACTTGCTAATTTGAACAACATCAAGAGAATACATGCCACTAGATGGATTGTACTGCCTTTGTTTCACATACCCAGAGTCAATAACATACCTAAAATTCATAAAATTAAAAACAGTTTCAGAAACTGTGAGACGACAAGTTCATGTGCTTGATCAAAAGGAGAAAACGACTGAAAAACATTCCAAATCACTATATCTGAATTCAAATGGCAGGGTTTGTTGTCTGACTTGTCTCAATAGTTGCATCTCATAACATGCTAAAGGACATCATGTCACTATCTCCTCCCTCCCCCCCCTCCCCCCCCAGTCTTTACATAAATTGTCGTTACGAAAACTGCTTAGTTACATACCTCAAAACATATGCAATCTATAGAGTAAGTTAAAACAACAATAAATCCTGTTGCATGTGATTTTCAAATTATGTCAGAAAGAAATAGAATGCATCTCCAGCTGTGGCCTGTGGTAAATACTGAGCACTCATTATTATTTTGCCAACAAGGTTTTCATACTCTTCTGGGTGCAACATTAAGCAATATTGACACTTCTTTTACAGAAATAGCTTAATCTTGAACTTCAGTACTTATTCAATAAACGGATTACAGGGAGTTTTGGTTTTCAAAGAACTTTTAATCTCTTCTCTGGTTAAGATGAAAATGAATAGGCTACAGAAAAGAAAAAAAAACATTTGAATTATATTAATAAGTAATAATAGCAATTACAACAACAATAATAATATACAATAATTTATCTTCAGGATGATATACATAACTAGTCACCTGGGTATGCTTGAGTAAAGTTGTAATCATAAAATAACAATATTTAATCAATAATCAATGTCCTTACACTACACCATCAACAGTCAAGGAAGTTTCAGCAATATTTGTTGCAACAATAATTCGTCTACAATTTGGAGGTGGAGGACTAAATACACGCACCTGTAAGGTTATATAAGACATGCTTGAGTTTCAACAACAACAATAATAACAATAGCCTTATCCCACTAGGTGAAGTCGGCTACACGCATGAGTATTAAATGCACCCAAAAAAATTAAAATGCCTCAAACTTTATATTTTGGAATAAAATATCTCAAATATCAACCATTGTATATTTAAGGTTTTACCCCCAAAACAAAAGGAACAATTATTTGAGTGTTAATTGCAAGCTAAGAAATATGATTTGACATATGTTACAAAGCAAACAAGGTAAGTAGCAAGTTAAAAGAGGAAAAAACTAAAATAAATACACTCAAGGCAGTTTCAAACTTAAGCCAGCAGCATTCTTCAAATGCAAATTAGTCAAGTTTGCTATAGAAAAAACTAAAAAGAAAACTAAGAATTATGTATAGGAATGAAATTATAATGCCTTTCCAAATACTCTCACAATTACTGCTGCTTATATCTGAAGTATCACCATGCATCATCATATCAGTTTATAGAAATTTGATTGTATTTGGACTCAGAGTGAGTAACACGTGCCAATGGTAAGCAGATTTTTTTATCAGAAAGATTTTACAAAAACAAAAACTACTTGCCTGCAATTCTGGGGGCAAAGAACCATGTAAGGGAAGGATTATAGCATCCATGCAGGAACCTTCCTCGAGAGCACGAACCTTATCTTCTAACTTAGATACCAAGTTCTCTATGTCATCCTACATGAAGATCATTGAAACATGTTCAATCATTGCATCATATCAGAAACTAAGGGATTTGAGTTACAGGCTAATTCCGGAAAACAAAGGCTTATATGTGCGCGCACACAAAATCTCTCTCAGAAAACTTCAAAAAACAAAGGAGAGTATTTCCCCTAAATAAGTTACAATCAGAATATGCACTAAGATTTACATTCTGAAGAAGAAAAGTATAGGGTAAATAACATATAACAAAAATGTTCACCTGTCCAGTCATGAATATTAATACATCCCCTTCTGGTTCGCGAATATGTATATCTGCAAAACCAATATGACAACATTTACTGACTTTCTACTTGTAGAGTTACAAGCCATCAATCAGCAAAGGAGCTGAAGGAAGTGAATGCAATTATTTACATCAACATGAACAATAGATTTCACATTAGGTATAAATGCATCCCCCCTCTAAGCGGCTTTTGTTCTTACATGCAACAATTTTAACCATGACCATTCTCTTTTCAGAAGCCAGTACCAGCTTTCAAGAAATGTTAACTTAATGATGGCAAATAGGCATGCCTTCTACAAGTTTTTATTAATATGCAATGAGCAAGGCAAACATTTAACACTTTGCAGAATTTTTTACTTACTACATGATGCCAAGGCAAATTTATTTTCACACACAAGCAGGCATTTAACTTGACACACAGATAAGCCTAAAATTTCATGCCATACCAAGAGCTGTTTTCAGCGAAGACTCAAGATAGCTCGAGGGACGCTCACTGCTATAAAGAACCTCAACCGGATACAACTTTCCCGGGACATACAATACAGGACAATCAGCAAAGAACTTAGATACTTTTTCGCCATCAAGAGTGGCGGACGTGATCAAAACCTTGAGATCGGAGGAACGAAGTTTAACCAAGCGTTTCATCAGCCCCATCAATATATCCCTGACAATAAACACACCAATCACCAAAAACTTCATAAACAACAATTATAAACCTAACACTTGACAACAACAACACAGTATTCAATCTTACGTGTTTAAACTCCGTTCATGCGCCTCATCCAATATAACTACAGAATACTCAGTCAACTCAGGATTAGCTAAACTTTCTCGGAGAAGGACACCGTCAGTAAGATACCTTAATTCAATAAATCAACGACAATCAGAAACCAATTGAAAACAAACCAAATCAATATAGAGTAATACAAAACGAGAACGCAATTACTTTATTCGCGTGTTGTGTGAAGTCCTATCCTCGAACCGAATGGCGTACCCTACTTCCTCACCAAGCTGAACGCCGAGCTCCTGCGCGACTCGTCTGCGGAAGTTAAACGACGACGTATTAGTGAGAAACGAAAACACAGTGCAAGTCCCATGCAATTCGTTGAAATTGAAGTGTTGTTACCTGGCGACGGAAACGGCGGCAACTCGACGGGGCTGAGTGACGGCGATTTTGCCGTAGCCGCGGCGGTGGAGCATCTGAGAGAGTTGAGTGCTCTTGCCAGAACCGGTCTCTCCGATGACAACCACGACGGAGTTGCGCTCAACTGTTTCAATGATTTTTTCTTCGTATTGGACTATGGGAAGAGAAACCATCCTATTCCCTCCCGATAAAGCAAAGGTTGTAATGCAAGTGAGCCTGTTGTTCCTCTTTCCTCGATCCTCAGTCAAATTAAAGAGTACCGCGCTTCTGTCTAAATATTTTTGACAAATGCTATCAAATATCAAATCAACTTAATTTGAGTAATAATTCCTACCTTACATTTATAATTTACAATTTTTTATACTAAACATGATTATAAAAATATTGATTTCATTTATGTGTTTTAAAAAATATTATTTTTATAAATATATTCACATTTGTATATAATTTAGATTTAGATCCAATTACACTTCATTAGATATAAACAACATAATATTAATAAGAGATATTATTAATAAAAAAAAATATATTCAATTATTTTTTTCTTTAAAATATGTTTATGTCATAAAAAAAAGTGATGACCATGAATTTAAAAAATAAGTCTGTAGGTATTTGAATTTATAAGTTATAATAAAAGTTAATGATAAATGAAAAAAAATAAGATAATACTTACAAAATAGTTTTATTAATAATAATATTGTTTATTATTCAATTTGCTGTCTTTAAAATTTGATTAAAATGAATGATTTTAGACAACAATTCAAATCAATTCCCTGGTAAATCTAAGGGTCTTTCTCTCTCTATTCCTAGCTGCCCGGAACCATTTTCTGTTGTATATGGCAAGTTGATTTTTTCGATGTAAACCACTCATTAGATCTATAAATTCTCTCAAGGGACAAAGTTACCTGCAGATTCCTGGCCTCTTAATTAGATCATCTTCTGTGCCGATACCATGGATATGCCACCCGCCAATTTCCTTTCCGGTGTAAGATAATTTGGAAATTTTGACATGTTAATTTTATCATTTTCTTTTATGTAAATTTAACGTTTTTTTATCAAGAAATAAGGTTTAATTAATTGGATCAATGTCATTATTAATTTGGAATTGTTCTTTAACTTGTTACAATCCTCATTCTTGTTCATATATAATTCGATTTATAATGTATGTCTGATTGCATTGACTAATCTCTGCTCAACATGCCCAAAAGTATAGAATACAACAAACGATCATGTATGAGATCTGCTAATGGATAAAAATTAAATTTCGATTATTAACAATGAAAATGAGTCAACGCATAATACTATAATGTTCTTGTTTTTGTTTTTTTCATGTGTTTCTTTTATACCGATTTTCAGAAGCCTGAGGCTAAGGCAACCGCAAGAATGAATCCAAGGCATCGTCCATTACACGATTGTGGAGTCTCCATCTTAGCAATTGTTGACATTGCCATTGGAAAAACCCAACATATCAATGGACCAATAGGTTCAACAATTAAAAGGGTAACAAAGTTAGCCAAATTTGTCACACCCCTTATCTATGCCATGCAATTTCAATTGCTAACAATTCTCTCCTTCATTGATGATGCCATTCTAGCAATTGAAAAAATTACCGAGAAATTGTTTCCCTCCTCAACACGAGTGTTTGATAAAGCTGATGAAATTGTGTTAATGATAGTGTCCTTTCCAGAAAAATTTGATAGTGCAATGAACAAGTTTCCTACAATAATCCACGAGGTCCCATTTTTGGATTGGACACTGACCTTTGTGATCTCAAGGTTGAATAGTTTGGTTTCCACGTTGAATCATTGGGGACATGAAAATTCAAGAGTGAACGAGAAAACAATTGGTGTTGATAAGAGTTGCAATGAAGGGTACCTTCCCTTGGATTCCTCGGGTGATATCAACAATGAGAATTTGGAAAACTTTCCTCCTATAATATTAGAGTGTGAACATAAAGGGGTTCATGATATTACAGTGTCGAGTCATGTGAAAGGATCATACAAGGAAGCATTGGAGAGAGAAAAAGAAGAGAACCCAAATGAAAAAATTGAGAAAGATTGCGAGATTGAGAAGAAGAAGATCGATGGTGACCGTGAGTGTGAAGAAGGAAAGAAAAAGAATGATGGAAATAATGAAGAGAGTGATGATGGTATTATGAAATGTCAAATTGGAGAGAGTGAAAGCGCAAAGGACACTCTTCTCGAATTGTTTGAGTCTGCATGGCTTATGAAAGCAGGTAGTTATTAAAATAATTAATTATGTTATTTACGATTATTACAGTCTTTTTATACGTAATTAAGTGTTTTTATTTTGTAAATTGAAATTTTTATTTGCATGTATATGAAAATTAATTAAGACTAAAATATATATATATATATATAATATCAAATTATATAATAAATTGTCTTATTAGAAGAACCAAAATGAAACATATGAATAATGTAATTGGAATGTGTCTCAATGTGAATCATATCTATAATACTAATATTTTTTTTATAATTAGTTAATTTATAAAAGGTGGTGTTTTTTTATTTTTAGTTTGTTGGTTCAATTGTTACTTAAAATCTTAAAAGAAATCTATTAATTAAGTTTGTTTTGTTTATGTTACGAAAATAATCAAATATTTTTGTGTTTGATCATTGGTTAGGTGTATATTTTTAAGATTATATTTTAATAAAACCCATAAATATTCTTATTTGAATGTTTATTTTTCATCTTAATTAAAAGGATTTGACTTTTCTAAAATGAAGGAAATGTTATAAGATAAAATATAATAATAAGATTATATTTAAAAATGACAAAATTTTAAATTATACAATTTATTTTTTGTTAATAAATTTTTAGTTATTTTTTCTCTTTTTCTCATGACCACAATGTTTATTATAATTATCTTTTAATTATCTTTGATCTTCAACATTTTTATCTTTTGTTCGTGATTGTGATGTTTATTATAGTTATATTTTTATCCTTAACTAAAAATTATTTACTTTTTAATCAATCCTATAATCAAATCATTTTAAATATTCAATTATGCGTTAATATGTAGTGTATACTTTTTCATTATAAATCTTTGTTTAAAATTTTCACAACTGCTAAAACTTTTATTCTTATTGATTATAATATTTTTCAACTTAATATGGGAGAAAAATAAAGAAAAAATTTGAGATTTTGAAACAATCCTACTAATATTTATAGTTGTTGATCTAAACAATTTTTACCATTATTCATCCATAAAGTCTCATCAAATATAATTAAAGTAGTTGTTGGTAATGAAAATTTTAGTTCAATTTAATCTTATATTATAAATGAATTACCCATATATCACATATTTTGGTGAAAAGATTAAAAAAATACTTGCACACATTTCTCAGTAAATCTCCACAGGAAACCATCAAAGTATATAGGGCTTGGAGTTGTCCATCCTTAAAGTTACAAGCTTGTGACTGAGTGACTTTATGGATGAAAGTACAAAAAAGAAGTGAATCCAACTCTTCTTCCAACAAAATATTAATCGACCAAACATGCTATATGTGCAAATGTGTTTCCCGGAATGGTCTTGTAAATATGACAACAATAAATCCAACACTCAACAGGGAAGAAAATCTAGTTGACTTTTGATTGCAATATGGATCCTGAGTTTGACTAGTTATGTCAAACCATCATGGCTCATCCAAAATGATGTTCCAGAATTTTTAGACGGTGCTTTCCAGTTCCTTACTACTTTTATCTTTGTTCAAACGGGCTTGATATAACCAACGGTTGTAAATAATTGATTTGTTGTTTCCCACCTTTACTTCCTAAAATCCACACGTAGGATGTTAGTAGCGAACAGCACCAGATTAGTTTAGATCTTTAGATTTCGACAGAAATTAAATCTGATTTGTTAAAAATAAGAGAAATGTTTCATGTAGTGTACAATAATTTATATAATAATATTATGGTTATTTTTTGTTTTACATAATTTATTACTGTCATAATGATTGAGAGGAATAAAAAAATAATGCTTTCCAAGTTGCTATAGGAATTGTTGTATATCACACTTCTAAATATAATTATAATTATAATAATATACATTTAAACTAATTTTCACAATAAGTTTTATATTTAAACACTTGTGGCAATACATGAAATTAATTTTAAACATTATCTAAATTAATAGGATAAAACTAGACACACATCAAAGAGAAGGAGAGAAGAAAAAAAATAAAAAAATATGACAAATAATATGATGAAAAATAAAGAGCACAAAGGAAGGAAAAAAAAATAAAAGAAACGTAGAAAAGAAACAAGTATTAAATTACTGGAATATTGGAAAAAAAAATTCACAAAAAAATTCACGAAAGAAAAGATAACGTTAACCAATTGGAAATAACTTTTTCCCCTTACTTGTTGCGTAATACCAGTAAGTAGTAAGATACCTGAGATGCAAAAATAGAAAGATACCTAGACGCAATAATTTTGTGTGAACAAATAAAGCAGCCAATATGTAAAAAAATTATAGTTTCTGTACTTGTCACTTGATCTTTCTATCTCTAATAATAAAATAAAATCAATAGACTTTTCCAATACACAATATTCTCCAATTTTATTGGCTCCTTGTAAAAATAAAAATAAAAAATTGTCCTACAACCAAAAGAATGCGAACAATAGTTTGATTTTCTCATTAAGTAAACGGAAAAATAAATTTAAGTTGAAGTAATTCTTTAAGTGTTATCATGCCGCAGCCGCTCCGTCCCTTGTGGTTTTTTCCTTTCACCTAAAAATGGACTAATTTGATTTGTATCGGTCATAGAACAATATCCAAATAGAGATAATTACGGTAAAGCAACCGAGAAACACGGTACAAAGAAGACGCATGACTGTTTAAAGCTGAAACTGGTGGCTAAAGCGACATCCGCTAGCTTCTAACAAAACTTGAACTCTACTAACTACTAGTTGTAACCTTTATTTACCGAGGAAAAACCTTAAGACACAATGCACATTTAACTTCAAAACTGTAAGCCTATAATTGAAGCCCCAGTGAAATATAAACAATAAGAAGAAGAAGAAACTAACACTTGGAAAATTTGATGTTACAAAGAGGAAAGCGAGAGAAGAAAACAAAATCCATAAATTACACAGGCCTGTACATCTCTTCTTCGCTTTGAACCAAAAATAAGCAGCACCCGTGGAAACAGGATAAAAGCAGGGCCAGAAAAGTAAAGATGCTAACACAGATTTACAACAACCAATGGAACTTAACACTGATATACAGAATAGCTCTTGCTTTTCCAGAAAAAGCTAAAAGCTCTACCAGACTTTCTTCTCGAAATCAACTTGCATAGCGGTTTCATTTCGGCAGGTGGCATAGACAAATCACTAGTTTCAGTTTCAGGTTGGCACTGATGTGTCTTAACTGGTGAAGGGTCTCGTCGCTGCTCTCGGAACAACATCAAGAGTTTCTGAGCTTTTTCTCTACCTCTTGGGGTACCATTCACTGAAATTGAAACCAATGCTGGTATAACCCCTTCTTGCAGGACCATCTCACTACATTCCTCACTTCTATTGCACAAAATTAGAAGACAAGAGACAGCTTGCTCCTGTTCTAAGAGCTCACCGGTGTCCAATATCGAAGCCAATGCACCAATAAGTCCAGGAGTTGATACGATTTCCACCCTTCCAACTTGAGAAGTAGCTAAATTAATCAAAACAGCTATGCATTTTTCTGTCCAAATGCAATCCCCCTCGCCTACAAGAAGGGATTGTAGGCCACTAATGATGCCAGATGAAAGGAGGTATGGAATATTGGAGGGCACAGTAGAAAGATTGTAGAGAGCATGGAGAGAATCTTGCTTGCATTGAACATCATAATCAGATTGAAGAAGCTGGATTAGGAACTGGACAGCCTGACCCATGCCAATCATAGGCTTGGCTTCTTCAAAGCAAGAGAGATTTAAATAAAGAGCAGTTGTACAACCATAAGAACTAGTTTTAGAAATCATTTCCTCCAACAATGATAACACTCCAGCTGATAACATAATTTCCTTATTTCTGTTGAAAAGTAAAGGTCAACTTCAAGTTAATTTGCCAAGGTTAAAAATAATAATAAATATGTGAATTTAGGAGCTAATGAAACACTAACTCCCATATTGGTAAATTTCAGCCACATTTATTATTGGAACAAAATAACTGAACCAACAAAATCATTCTCTTTTTGAATTTTAAATATGCCAATAAAGAATCAGAGTCTAAATATTGAGGAAATTATGTATAACATCAAGTTGTAGAAAGCATTAAATGTGGGCAGTGATCAATTTTTTAAATCCACTTGCACTAAGCAACTCTCTTTGATCAGTTTTGATCATCGATGGCTTTGGTTTCTCAAATACCAAAAACTGTTTAGATTTTGTAATCATATGAAAAACAGTTTTACTTAATGATTAAAAACTAAAAAAACTACAAATATAAAGCAGACCTGTTATTATTCACAGCCAGGTTGAAGAGAGCCATTGCTCCACTTTCCAGAGCTATCAAACTACCTTCATGCACAGCTGATTGCAAAAAGTGCAAAAGTGCTTCAACAAACCCATTAGCCCCCATAAAAATCCTGGCTTCCTCATCATCCCTCAGCAACAGCCTTAATTGTTCTACCACTTCACATTGCCTCCTCCAATTGTTCCCCTCAGTCAAGACTTTCAGAAAGCTAAAATATTGCTCAGTGTCTTCCTCTTGTGCAGACACACTTTCAGTCCCATTTTCCACGGATTCCTCTGAGATACCACTCTCTTCCAAAGGAACCATTGGTACACCTTTCAACTTGCAAGAGCTGACACTATCAACAGATTGTGAATTTGTAGACTCAGACTCTGATAATACCAATCCCCAGTAGTTAAGATCAAGAGGTTCAGGAGGTCCTTCAGGAATAGGAACTCCGTTTTGTTCACACCAACTAGCAACAAGGCCCTTAACACAGTAATTAGGAGTCAAACAAAGATGTGAAAGTTTCTGTTGGGTCTTTGGGCAGTTGTTGTGCCCATCACCGAACCATTTCTCTATACAAACTCTTTCATATGTTTGCCCGGAAGCAATGATAACAGGATCATACATAAGTTGCAGAGATATTGGACATCTTAACTCTTCAGGTGGAAGAGGCATCTGAGCTGATGTCCTGCTGTTATTTGCTTTGAAATTAAAGCAACTGAATTTTGAAAGCTGTCTGTCAAAGGCTTGACAATGACTACCAGGAACACTATCCTCAATAGATCCCTGAACAGTGGGAGAACAAGGTCCAGAACCCTGAGAATCATTGTCATCTGAGAACTCGTTTCTAAATAACTTGGAGTATTTCCTCATAAGATGTAAAAGATATGCAATAATTGATTCCTTCCGCTTGTCTTCCTCAGATCGAGCCCTTTCTATGAGTTTCTTGAGAGCTCTTCTTTCGGCAAGAGCTGCTCTTGAAGATGTAATTCCGAGTCTAGTAGCAGCCTGGTGAAAAGATTCAAGCTCATTGCTGTCATTAGAGTCGTTAAACTTTCTTCCCTGTTGGAGCAATGCAATTAAATCATCGCCAACTTGCTTCTCTGATGGGTCAAGTACAAATTCTATTGATGCAAATTCATTCACAATCTCCTGAACCTGAACACGTAATCAGTCAAACCTCAAACCAGGTTAAACATTGACCACGATAACAAGAAAAAGTAAAACTTGTGCATTTGGATACACAGAGCCCAGTGTTACAGAAAACCAAACCCAGTGTAATGTCATCCAGTTGCATTCAATTATTTTGGAATAACAAAATCAAACATCTAATATGGTCCCTCTCATTCATATGATCACAACAGAAATCAGCAAGAATGGGTAAGACCCTCCCCATAATATAATTACCTGACACCCAATAGATTGTGGAACAATATCCTCCACCCGTCTAAGACTATCTTCAAGAGCACACTTAGCCTTCTCAAATTTTAGAAGGACAGAATCACCGGTTATAGCCTGCATCATAATTAATGCCATACGTAAGATATTTTTAAAAAATGTACTTCAGGTCAAGTAATTTCACCTGCCAACAAGAGATAATTGCTTCATGGGATAAGGTAAAACAAAAACTGTGTACTGAGAAACATAATCAGCCAATAAAACTATAGAAGAAATAAATTATACCAAGTAAAGTTTACTAGACTCTGCGCAATGCTGAAGAACGTTCTTGACTTTCTCCAAGGCTACATGCAATGAACATAATGCCTGAATACCAGATTTACTCCTAGGCCTAGCAGCTTCTAAAGAAGGAAATACAGACAATACTTTGCAATATATTCTAGAAAGAGTCTTGCACATCTGTCCATGTAACTGCATAAGAAACCAGATAGATATTGGTCAGACTACATTAAAGACAATAAAAAAATTGTAACCAAATGGGAAACAACCGCATAAAAAACCAGAGCAGGAAAAACAGTATTCAAACAGACCCTCACTGTTTTTCTTTTTCATTTGGCCAGCAATGAAAACATTTGCTTAAATAGCAGTTATCATAAACATGTAAAAAATTTGTTCATGCACCTTAAATGGTAGACAGATTCAATTGTTTTTCTTAGTTGAATGCATACAATACCCAAGAAAACAATAATAAAGAATCGGGTTTTTCTTTCCTACCTAATTAAATGAAGAACATAAAGAAAGTAATACAAAACAGATTTGAATCTTCAATTAAACCTGGGCATAAGGAATATGCACACTGCGAAGGCAATTGCCAATTTACCATACAAAAAAGTATTAGAATTTTAAAACAGCCTGGAAATTAATCAAAGACATAATCATACCTTGGCATCACTTGCGGCAAACAGATTTTCCTCAACCTCAGCAACATCCATCATTCACAGTCACTGCCTGCGCTAACTTGTGTACCAAATAATCTCAACTATTTTAGCTGCAGAACCAAAAAGAGGAAAGAAGGAAAAGAAGTTAGCAAAAATAGAACAATCAGCTCAGGATAAAAAAAATACAGTTACAACCAGGTTTATCGAGCTTGTAAGGTAAGCAGAGAGTAAAACACTAAAGGCCAAACACACAAACCAAATTTCATTAAACTTTGAAAGAATCAGGAAGCAGAAAACAACAAATTCATCCTTGTTTTACTAGCAAAATTTATAAAAATATCATGATATCCGAGGCGTGATTATTTCATTTAGGCAGAGAAAAAAACAAACAAACAACGGCTACCAAGTTGCAGAACAAGAAAAAAGCAAAGCAGTCATTAGATTTGCTATGCCTTTATTTTTATTTTTTTCCAAAAATAAGAAACAACCTTTTCTTCTTTTCGCAACACTTTTCTCCCTAACTGAATAATAGAACACAAGAAAAAAATGACAGATTGTACACGTCGCTAAATTTTCAAAACACACTCCAAAACAACCCAAATATCATAATCCATCGGAAGCAGAAAACTGATTCAAACGATACAGCTGTTTCACCAATCCATTCACGATTTCGAAACATTCACCAAAAATGATTATAATAAAATCTGCAGGTTTAGGATTAGGGTTTAGAAGCAAAACGACATACCGAGCTGAAAAAAAAGTAGTAGTAAAAATCAGGGCCAAGGAGGCTTCATTAAAAAGGAAAGAAGAAAAAACAGTCATAAAATCGCGGAATTAGGGTATAGGGGTTGGAATCGGAGGGTGAGTGTTGATAGAGCAGTGAGAAACAAGTTAGAGGGAGAAAGAGAATGAGAAGAAGATATGGTTATTGGAGAGTGGAATCTTAAGAAACTTTGTTAGTCGTGGGAATTAAAACTGAAGTGTCTATTTTTGTATTTTATTTTTATATTTTAGGGTGGATGGGTTTGAGGATGAACAATTATTGTTAATTAATTGTTACTAATTGGTTTTGAGATTAGTTTTGATGTGTCTGTTTTGAAATGAGTTTTTGTTTTGAAAGGGAAGAGTTAGAATTTCCGCCGCTTTTATCTCCACCGGTTCAATACCGGCCCACAGTTGCCGACTGACCGACCTCTTCGCTTGTCATAATTTTTCTGCATTTACGGTTTTGTCCCTCTCTCTCTCTCTTCTTTTCTCAAGTTTGGAAGATCAATGGATTCATGTTCAAGTTCAAATTCAAATTCAAATCCAAATCAAATAGCTATATACTCTCGCCATGATTACTTCTAACATCTAGTTTTGTAAGAGTGCTTTGATTAATTGCTTGAAATCTTTTTTAATATTATTTTTCTGTTAAAATACTAATTAAACATTTAATGATTAAGTTTTTATTATATAAATATTTATGTATAAATTGTTTCTATAATAAATTAAAAAAATAAGATTAAATTTTTTTCACATTAAGTAATTTATATTTTTTTCATAAATTGCCATGAAGAGTATATTAAAATAAGTTTAAACAACTTATGAATAGATAGTAAATTATTTGCATAAATTTTTTCAAGTACTTTATTTTTTAAAAAGACATGCAAAAGCATCATATAGTTCAGTTTAACAATAAAAACTGAATTAAACTGAAGTCAACTATAAATCAGTTCTTAAAAATTGAACTGCATTGTTTATATTTTTATTCGACTGAATTGAACTCTTTTAACAGTTCACTTCCTTAATTATATACTAAAAATTTGATCTGATCTGTTAAACAATAATGAACTGTTGTTTTTTTTCTTAAACTGTTTTGATGAACTATTAATGATAATATGTAATTGTGCGTGTAGTGTATTTTATTTTCGCTAGGAAGGGTGTTTCAGTTTATGATAATTAATTATTGTTATTTTATTTGTTGTTAACTTTTTTTCCTAAAACTGTTTTATTTTTTCAGAAATCGAAAAGAGCATAGTATGAGAATGGAATAGTTTTTTTCTCTGGAAAGCCAAAGCAGTAACCTTTATTATTTTATATAATACGTTAAGAAAAAGGCCATACTTGATAACTTAATTACCTGAGTGAAATGTTCATAAACATTATTTCATTCTTTCTTAGGCTTTTAACTAAAACGGTTGCCAGTTCACTTTATTCATATCAGAGCGTTCAGATCATACCAGTAAAATTGACGTCATTGTTAAATAGTTTTAAAAACTTGGCATAGTGTAAAATTGGTTGACTTGTGTAAACTTGTAGATAGAGTCTCATGTCTTGATTCATACATCTCAGTTTTTCTTTAACTTAAATGCACTGAACTGTTTGGTTATAACATTTTAGATTTTATAAAAAAACAGTTTAGTTATTTTTAGTTTAATTAAATTTAGTTAACTAACAGTTCAATTTAAAATAGTTATTTTGAACACCCTAAACTAAGCGAGCACAATAGAGAGAAAAAACTCAACTAAGTTAGCACCCCAAATCCTATCTATCATCGCGCCATACCTCAATTTTCTAATAAAAGAAAAAAGAAAACAAACCATGGGATGACCAAACCAAAATTCATGTCAAAACAAGTTTGTCGGCACATATATTTTCTTTCCAAAATATATGAAAAATTCTGAGATTCCTACGTTGTAGTCTAACTAAACAATTAAACTATCTATTGTGCAACTTTTAAGAAACCAATTTGGGATTATCAAAAGCTTAGAACACCAATTTGGAGTCACCCTCCAGCCATAGTTTTATCCAACACTATAATTGCACCATACAACTCAACAAAGAAGCATTTTGATCATGGAATATACCTCTACAAGCAACATATCCTGGACATCCTACAAGTGGAGGATGCCACAAAACTTGCAGGATTTTTGGAGTTTTGAATGTGTGGACTAAAATTTGAAATTCCTTTGTAAGATAAAGAACTCCTCCATAGATGAGCGCACGCAACCTTTTCTTATGTTACCTGCCAAAGAAATATTAGTTGATACGAAGGAAATGATAACATTGTGACTGGTAGTTTTATTATTAAAAATGCCAAACCGTATTCCACACAATATTTACTTCATCTTAAACTATTTAGTTCATAAGATAAATGATAGATAAGCACTTCTAAATAAAAGGAGTCTCTATCAAAATTTAGTCTGCCTTAAATTATAAATAATATAATGTGAGAAGGTAACATTATATCAGTTCTTATTTTAATTTAAACTCTTCATAATTTATACATATTAAAGATATATGTATTGTTATTTTCATATTTTATATATCTTTCATTTTAAAAAAGACAAATTCATTAAAAGAAAAGTCATTTGAAGAATTACATTCTTTATTGGATTATAAAGAAAACTTTTAATTTAGTTCTCTAAACTTATAAGGGTCGGTGCATTAATTATTTAAAAATCTTAGTTACCTAAATTGTCTTTCAAATATTTGTTTTTCTAAAGATTTTGTCGCCAAATCAATCTCTAAAAATTTTAGGTAACATATAAGTGGTGGTTATTCTTATACTCAAAAACAGTAAGAAGTTGAAAGTTATTATTTTTAATGTTAAAAACTTAAAATGATTGAAAAAGAGTAAGACTCACTTGAAGGGGTAAGAATATTCTTTTTTTTTAACGAGGGGTAAAAAAAACTTTAAAATGTATTTATGGGGTTTAGGTCTTAGGATTCGAACAAATTGTTGTTAGAAAGATACACTTTATTTGTTTGAAATATATATATATATATTTGATTATTCTATAGAAATTTAGAAATTTTGTTAACCAAAATTATTAATAGCATGCTTAATTGTCTCAATCATGGTGCAATCATGTTTGGTTTCAAATGGAATTTTGACTTTTTGAACCAAGAACATTTTGTTGTATTTGCATTAAAAAAACTACATTCGTGTATGTATAGACAAAAATATTCTTATAATTTAATATTTAGTATTATACATTAATATTTTAATATAAGATTCTTACCTTTTTTTTATAATTACAAATTTAAAAGTAATTTTTTATTTGTATCATTTAAAAAAATTAAATTAAATTAATTTGTTAAAATTATGTTCGAGATAAAAGTATTCAAATATAAATTACAATACCTCAAACTCAATTAGGGAAAAATCTATAAACTTTAATTTGAAGCATGTTTAACTGTTAAGTAAAAAAAAAATATCTCTTACATTAAATTAAATATTTTATATTGAAATTTTTTAAATTATTTTTTAAATGAAGATTTTTAAATGCATGAAATAATTTTTTATTTTTACAAAATAAAATATTATTTAATTTAATTTTTAAAAATTTTTTTATTTTAATTTTAATCTTTATAAGTTATTTTTTATTTTAATTTTGATTATCAAGTAATAATATATTATAAAATATTCACAGTCCATTAACTTATTATATTATTAAAGAATTTATTATAATTTTTAATTTTTTATCAAAAATATTTTAAATTAAAAGAATTTAAAACACAACTTATTAATAAAAAATACATAATTGTTATATCAAATTCGTTAATAATATAATAAGTATTGATATCGTTACTTTATTATTAATTAATATTGTTATTTAATAATTAAAATTAAAAGAAAAAAATAAATTTTATAAAGACTAAATAAAAAAAAATGTTAAAATATTAAAAAAACTTTATTTTATAAAAATATAAAGGTTATTTAAGACTTTTAAATATAGATCACTTTTTTTTTCTAAATAAATTTTAAGAGGAAAAGATAACACTCCAGCCTCAAAAAAAACTTCGAATTCAAATAATATTTACGGAGAAATTTACATTATCTCATTTTAAAGAAATGGATTGGAACTCAAATATAGATCCCCTGTATTTTAAATTAAATTTTATTAATCAATCTCAGAAAATTAAAGTCGTACAAAATAAATTTTCTACTCACCCTAGTATACACGCCAGATATGAAGTACATTATTAAGATATGGTTAGAAGGAAGAATTGAAAGAAATAAGAATAATCATAGTGACTTCTTCCAAAGATAGTGACAGTTAAACTTATATTTTTATTTCTTAATCTCGTATGGGTTTTATTTAGATTAGTTGAGTTTTAAAATTTTATTTCTAAATTTAATTTTTAAAATAAAACATGTTTGGCTCAAATGAAAGTGAAATAAATTTTTAATTTAATTTTAAAATATTTTAACTCAAGTTTAAAATAATAAAAATAATTTTAATTTTAATCATAAAAACATATTATTGCTGTCATGTATAATTCGGTTTTTATAGGTATACAAATGTACTGGTATACAAATGTTGGAGTGAAATAAACATTATATTTTTATGGATGTAAACACATTTGTCAAAATTTATTAAATCATTATTTTTAAGTGTGTGTATGATATTGTTTAAAATATGATTATTATTTTTAATATTTATTTTATTTTAAAAATTTATAAAATTATTATTATTAATATTATTATTACTATTATTATTATCAAATTCATTAATGTTATGAAATCTTGTAAAAAAATATTGTTTCCTTTATCTTATTTTAATTATCTTATAAAATACAAAATTTATTTTAAAATAATT
>JAMLFT010003050.1:0-23186 GCA_026544285.1 Pachyrhizus erosus | reverse complement strand
TTTTTAAAATATGTTAAAATTTTAACTTTAAAATTTTAAACTATTTTAAAAATATAAAATAAAGATATATTATTGCCATAAATAACAACGGCCTTCTTGAGTGGAAACAGAAGCCTAATTGGATTGGGTCGAAATAGAATCAGGCCCATAAACGAAGACGAAAATTATTTATATTATGTAGCATGCTTACACGGGTAATTAGATTTAGGTCTTCCCTCTTCCCTCTTCCGTGCACACAGCTTGAACCCACAGCGTTGCGAGAGAGACGTCGCAATGGGGAGGAGTGAGGATCTCTATTCCCTTGCCTTTCTATTTCAAATGATTATATATTGCATTCCTAGTTGCGGATGTGTTTCGGATTTCTTATTTTCCCTTTTATTCTTGATCATGGATTTTTGAGGATTCATTCGATTTGAATGATAGCTAGATTGAATTGTGATTTAAACCTGGAAGCTTCCTTATTGCATTTGGTTTGTGTTCTGTGGATATTATGATATGCAGCACGTTGATTACACGAGTATATCCAATTCATGTAATGTGCAACTCTGTTCACCTTGGAATTTCGTCTATTTGGTTTTATCTTAAAAAGAATGGTTAATAATTGGTTTGGAGTGATTTTTAATTGTTTAAAAATTGACATGGAAGTAGTTGTAACTTGAATATATCGTCCTATGGTCATATATTATATGCGTTTAATCAAATCTATTCAAATAGATTATTTGTTTTCTTAATATTTTAAACACATATTTTCTGATTACTAATTCCATTGATCGAAGCTGCATCCTTTGATTTTGTGTTCATGGTCATTCCTGCTTGGAATAACATTGCCTGGAAGGGCTCCTATACGAGGAGCTACATGACTGATATATGCCTGCTGTTGCTTATGGGTTCATGCTTCAAGAACATGTCATTTTTTAGTCCTTTACAATATTTTTATTCTCTCCTTCAAAAACCAGTATCAAGTCAGTGCATGTTTGGATTGAAGTTAGAAATGTTTTGCATGCATTTCAAAGCAAACGAATAAAAGCAAAAGGAAGGGTCTTGATCCTTTGACAAAATTACTTTTGCCTCAAAAGTACTTCTCAATTGTTTAGAACTTCGCCTTGCAATGATATCTTGCTTATCTGTCCTTGTATGGAATATGTGTTTTGGTCAATGTTATTTGTATCGAGAACTTTATAGAATTGATACCAATTAGAAGGTCCTTTTTTAAAATGTTGTTCTCTCATGGAAGAATGATAATGCATGTGTTTGTTTACTGTAATTATTGAAAATGTTGTTACTGTGTTAGAATGAAATTTGTTGAGTTTTTGTGTTTTATTCATGGCATTATGGTAATGGTGATGTATGTTTTAGGACCTGCAAGATGTTATCGTCAGATAAAAAACAAGCCATACCCCAAATCACGCTTCTGCCGTGGGGTTCCTGATCCTAAGATCAGAATTTATGATGTTGGTATGAAGAAGAAAGGTGTTGATGAGTTTCCTTTCTGTGTCCATTTGGTTAGCTGGGAAAAGGAAAATGTTTCAAGTGAAGCATTGGAAGCTGCTAGAATTGCATGCAACAAATATATGGCAAAATTTGCTGGAAAGGATGCTTTCCACTTGAGAGTCAGAGTACATCCGTTCCATGTTCTTAGGATCAACAAAATGCTTTCATGTGCTGGAGCTGATAGGCTTCAGACTGGAATGAGAGGTGCATTTGGAAAGCCACAGGGTACATGTGCTAGAGTAGCCATTGGTCAGGTCCTTCTTTCTGTCCGCTGTAAGGACAGTAACAGTCATCATGCTCAGGAGGCCCTTCGTCGTGCTAAGTTCAAGTTCCCTGGTCGTCAGAAGATCATAGTTAGTAGGAAATGGTTTGTATTAAATATTAATATTAATTCTATGGACACCAAGCTTTTGCATCTGAACATGAAATACTTCTAGATCAGTTTGGGCCGTTTTAGACTTGAGAAGGGTTTTTGCCATAATATCTTGAGTATGAACAATATATTTTATATTTTCTGAAAAAAAAAGCCTTATATTTTTAATCCATTGCCATCCTGTGATTAATTGGGTTGGAATTACTACCTGTTTGGTCAAAGGATTTGATTTGAGTTTCTTTATTTCGGTCCTTCGTTATGGTTTGACTGTAGTTGTTTTAAATGTTTATTCAGGGGTTTCACCAAGTTTAGTCGTGCTGATTATCTCAAGTTCAAGTCAGAGAACAGGATTATGCCTGATGGTGTGAATGCAAAGGTAATTCACAACTGCCTCTGCATGTGGGTGTATTAATGGATCATATTGAAATTTTACTGCGTACAGTATTCTTCACGCTTGAGGACATTTATTTATTTATATTCAAACTTGTATCTGGATTTTGGAGCATATTTTTAGCTTATCTAATTTACAAATTCCTTCTTGTTATCTTGCAGCTTCTTGGGTGCCATGGACCACTGGCAAATCGTGAACCTGGACGAGCTTTTTTGTCCAGTGCTACTGTTTAGGTTGTTTGTTACTTGGAAATGGTGGACTTTGACCACAATAGTTATGCTCGACTAAATTCAACTTTCTTAATTATTCTGCCCATAGTACTAAACTATGTTGAGTTTATTTTCTGTTTTATGAACCATCTTGAACGGAGTAAATGCCATATTTTGTTGGGATTTCCTTGCCCTTTGATAGTGTTGCGTAATGAAAAGGCTAAGATTGATCAGATAGCTTACCATTGTATCGCTAGTGAAAACTGAAAGCTACCGGTTGCTCATCCTCTTTTCTAGTAACATATAGAGCGAGCTTAGGTGAGGCCGAACAGGTTAGAAAAAAAAAACAATAAAGAGGAAACGTTCCGATAAAAAAGATAAAATTTGGGTTTAACCATCAAGCAATAATACAAATTTAATGATAAAACACGGTAATGCCTCACTGGTATTTTATAACAAAAATTCAATGCGTCTATTGGTTTTGCCATCACGTAGTTTATGAAAACAATGACCTATAGATGAGTCGGATTCTAAATGAATACCATTTCCACAACTTGCATACAAGAAAGGTGAAATAATTTCTTTCATTTTATTTTAGGTCGACTAAACTAGCAAACAGGCACACAATATTCTCTGCAGTCAAGTAGTTAGTTAACCGGTTGCTGGGACGTGGATAATATGTCATTTCATATGAAAAAAACTTAACTTACATGAATTTAATTGAAATGCGGGGATAATGTAATTATCATTTTATTATAGATTATGATATGTGATCTCATGAGGTTAAAAATTGACAATCTAAAAATCATTGATGCATGAAAATTATCCTAAAAATCATTGATGCATGAAAATTATCCTAAAAATCATTGATGCATGAAAATTATCCTTACAGACCTTCAATAGAAATGCAAGGGTAGTCCTTACTCCTTAGGATGCTTTGCAGTTTAAAATTAAATGGCAGATTATTGACACCACTCCTGGCCTCCTTCCTCTGCACGTTTCCTCCTATCTCGTTCAGTAACGGGTCGGGTCGGGTCGGGTTGGGTGGCGCAGTCAGGTAGAAAAGGTTGACCCGACAGAAAGTGGCGTTGTGTTGTGTTGTGAACACCACATCTGACAGACAGCACTGCGTTTGGATTGAAAAGCAGAAATGCAGATGTCAAGAGCTTGTTCACAAAGAATAACCCAATTCCAAGGTCTACTCCGCGGCACCATCAAAGAGCGCTTCCATTTCCGCGGCGATTCTTCTTCATTGGCAGCAAAAGCAAAACCCTCATTCTCAAATGGGTCGCCGGCGCCTATGTTCCAGCCGCCGCATCGACGTCTTGGCAATAGCAGCTTCCGATTCTTCTCCTCCAATTTCGACAAAGGCTTTGCGCAGAGAGTGTTGGATAAGCCGGCGGCCGCAGTGACATCGGCTTTCTCGCGGTACCGCGAGGCAATTGGGTTGCAAATCGAGGCATTCTTCAAGAGGAATCATCTCTTTCTGTGGGGCGTCGGTGGAGTTGTTCTCTGCGCTCTTCTATGGAGGATCCTCTTCGGGATTGCTAACCTCTTCGTTGGACTCTCCGAAGGCATGGCTAAGTATGGCTTCCTTGCCCTTTCATCTGCTATCGTTGCTTTTACTGTAAGTTCTTTCACCACATGTTCTAGGCTACTTCAATTATTGTTACAGTATAAACAACAACTTGATAAAATAGTGCATTGCTCATTTGAGATTGAGAGTGCTGCTGCTGGAACATGTCATCAATGAATGAATGGTGTATGTACGGATGGAACGTTGTCTAATTGTTTTATGCGTGTTGCATCTTTTAGGGATTGTATATCCGCTCCAGGCTCACAATCAACCCTGATAAAGTTTATAGAATGGCCATGACCAGACTTAACACGTCTGCTGGGATTCTTGAAGTTATGGGTGCTCCTCTTTCTGGAACTGATTTGAGAGCCTATGTCATGTCAGGGGGTGGCCTCACCTTAAAGAAGTTCAGGCCAAGTATTAGGAGCCGACGGTGTTTTCTAATTTTCCCCATCAGAGGGTCTGAGAAAAAGGGTCTAGTCAGTGTTGAAGTCAAGAAAAAGAAGGGACAGGTAAATCAACTCAACTCAACTCGCCTCTGTATATATTATTAGTAAATCACTCCATACAATTTGCTAATCTTAAATTCACATTTGTAGTATCCCTTATCTGTCTCGACATTATATTTTCGCATCAAATATTGCTAATATTGTTGAGTTAGGAGCATTTTGTTGTTCCATGTCTTGAGAATTGCTAGTTATATCCAAGACTGGTTTCTTGAAAAATTCTTATCTGGTGATTGGTATTTTCCGCCTTCATCTGTGTGGTATGATATATCTTTTCAAAATTGTATCCTCTCAAAATAACCACATCAGAGTTTGTTCAGTTTATTAAGGCCAATGATAAACTTCCCAACCCAAGATCTGTATAAGCAACCAAATATAATCATACAAATTTGGCTTTGAGCATGTACAAGAATGTCAGCTAAATTTTTTTATAGAGGTTTTTTGCTTTTACTTTTCATATTGTAAACCACTAGATTGATACAGCAGCTACTACTGTAAATGAAGGGTTCTTTTTTGTATGTCTGCATTGGAAGATATGTATATGTTTTTGGGTGTTTTATTTTGCAAAACTTGGCTTCACTTGGATGATGTGTACGATAATAATATATGCTTTAGTGAACATAGCATTGAGCTAAATCTTTATGTTGTGTTTGGATGAGGAAATTTGAAATTTCAAGGAATTTGAAATACTTGAAATTTGAATTACTTTGATTTAAAATTCCTTCATTTGTTAAATGTTTTGTTTGGATACATCAATTCAAATTTCTTAAATTTTGATTTCTTAATTTAGACAAGATAATTCAATTTTCATTATATGTAAATTTTCATTTTTAAATGTGTATTTAGAAATTGAAATTTTAATATTAAATTTTATTAAAATAAATATTAACTAATTTCTAAATATTTAATAATTTAAAAATAATTCAATATTAGATAATATTTAATAATTCAATAATTAAAAATACAAACATTAGAAATATGTCAATATTGACAGAGAGACAAAAAAGAGAAGAGAGACAGGAGAGGGAAGGGAGGAGAAAGAAAGAGACAGTAGAGAGAGTAAGAGAGGTTAGAGAGAGAGGAGAGGAAAGAGAAAGTGAATATGAAAAATTTCAATTTCTTACTTTTACGGTAGAATTTGAAACTCTACAAAATGCTTTGACAAATAACTAGAATTTTATTTTATTTTTTAAATTCCTCGTCCAAATAACATATTTCACTACAAAGCCTTTGAAATTCTCTATAAATACCCTGTTAAAATTCTCCATCCAAACACTCTATTAAGGCAATGTCCAATCTATGCTACTTTTTGGCACATTTGGTTGGAGGCTTGGGGCATAATGCTTCATGCTTGAAGGGGGGTTTCTTTGGCACTGCTGCTGATTAGGGCTTAGTTAGGCATTTAGCTTCTAATTTGGTGTAAAGGATGTGGTTTTGTTTAAAGGCATATACCTAATAGATATGTTGAGGGATTAGGATGTTTTGCTCCACTGGAACAACAACCAAGTCTTTTCCCACTAGGTGGGGTCAGCTACACTCTTTATTGTTTTTGTTTTCCTTTTCATCTAAGGAGGATTCCTTATTCTCTAAATTCCTTGTAATTTAGTCCTCTGTCTTTATAAATTTCTTCCTTCATATTCAAAAAAACAAATGCATAGCAGTAGAATGATTGGTGGCTTGCAACTTGCCCCACAATACATAAAGATAGCAGAAGAGTTTGCTGCTCAAAGATGCTACAGCTATCAGTTCTAATTAATACCTCAATTAGGATGGATTTGTTATTAATGAGAAAAGAAAACATGCTTTAAACTTGAATCTTGCATTACTGGCAGAAAGATTGAGAGAAGAGGAGAATCTGGTTTTCATCAAATTTGTAACACCCTCTTTAATTTATTATTATTATTATTTTTATTTTTAATTTTTGAAATGGTTTGATTGACCTATTAATATTATTACTAGTTAAGTGCCTAAATTTTTCTTAATATGAATAACCGGAAATAATTTTTCGTCATCACTTTCTAATGAATAACTATAGTTATTTTAAAAATGTCTGGTAATTCTTTTTCTTTTCCTGAAAATTTAGTTTTGAAGTAAGAAAAGTTATTCGGATAATAATAATGTAACATGCAGTCAACAATGATAATATTCTCATGCATCCTATTTAAGTGAAATTGAATAAACAACTTTATTAAGCATTTAAATTAGATAAATAGAAACTTTCATAACCATACTAATAAATGCATTCATAGTTAATACAACCGTGAATTAATAACATACAAAACAACACACACATATATATACACAAAATTCCACATGTGACTTTCAAGTTTCTGACTTTCTTTAGGTGGATGGATATCTACAGCCTTTTCTCCTGTTAGAAGTTATCTCTAACTATCATGGCATGTCCCCCTAACTCTACTAGGAGCTGCATCTAACGTCCGAAAGTTACCCTGCTCATCATTATTTGAAAATGGGGGTTGTAGGAGTGAGTCATCCATCCTCAATCACACACAAACATGAACTAGCTTAAAAATAAATAATATCTATTATTACATACTCTCTCCTTGCCACATCATGCCTACTGAAATATTCTACTAGTTGTACTTTAGGGCCCCTCGATGCCTCCACCTATTTCTACCTCCAGGATGACTTACATGATACGTAATATTTATTCATTATTTGCATTTCTTGGGTGACAATTAGGAGTACATATCCTATCTGGTACATAGGATCAAGATATTCTCGACCAAATCATGGTAATGCTCCATTTTGTTGAGGACGCCAAGCCGGTTATGTGAATCCCTCTGATCTTAGAGTTGTCACAACTTGACACCTTTTACTACCCTCAATGACTCACAGAATAGAGAGCCTACGGACATTCCTTAGGTACTTACTATAGTCAACCCGTGCAATACTCCAATTTTAATTCTCACACTTGTAATTTTATTTTGTTTTCATCAACTATCTCGTCCTCCTTTGCAATCGATTCTCCATTTTTCAAGTATTATTAAAATGCCAAACACTTTGATGATCATACGTCTTTTCATTTCACAATATCTCAAGTTTGTCGAATAATTTTTGAAGAGGTTAGACTCTTGCCTTTGTGTAAGGTTCTTGAGTTTTGATGAGACTTAACTCTCGAAACAGATTGCCAACTAAATCCTAGTAGCATTCCCAGTTTACCCCTTCCTTTTTAAAATTCTGTCCCTAGATACATCTAACCATGTTCTTTGTTAGAACATATCTCAATAATTTCCTCTCTTCTAATAATAGGGGCAAGTCCTAAACAAATTTAGTTCTCAATTCTATGTTTCTACAATCAGGAATAATAGCAATGATTCTGAAGGATCACAAATTCAGTGAAGGAAATCACTGCAATAGATAAAAGAATATAAAGTAAGGATTTTGTTTATTTTCTAGTAGTGACAACTTCCCTAATCCTTATATTGTCTAGTATTTAAGTTAGGGTTTATTAATCTTAGTTTGATTTTAGAGTTGGCTACTTCTAATTGTTTACTTAATTATGTTTCTTCATGTAAGTATTCTTGTTTATAAGAAAATCAAACCACTTCCTAAATTTCTTAATCTTTCTTTCTTTCTCTCTCTATTCTTTCTTTCTCCCCCTTTCTCTCTTCCTACTCCTGTCACTTATTCTCCTTCTTTCCTACTCCCTTATCCTCTTTCTCTACCACTTAATGACTCCTCCCTTACTTTTTCCCTTACTGCCAATCTCCATTCTCTCTTCCCCCAATTTCTCACTAATCCTCTATTACCTCCCCTCTCCTTTTCTATTGCCCGAGACTAATACAAGTTATCCTCCCCCTGAAGCTACAACTTTTCCTACCATTTCACTCATTACAACTTTTAACCAATTTCATTTATTCCCATCTCCTTGTCATTAGTGAATTGCCATATATTATCCAATTTCATTTTCCGTTCATTACTCATATACTTGCTTTGCCATATATTATCACCTGTCGCCTCACGACTTAGTGGTGAAAAGCATTCCTCTTCCCTCTAGGGGCTTGAGTTTGAATCCCAATCCCTATTTTTTTGGGTTTCTCTGCCTTTTTTATTTATTTTTATTATTATATAATTAATTTCTTTCAGATTTTAATTATTCTAAAAATCTAAAAATATTAAATATATTTCTTCTTGTATTTCTACATATTTTCTACCAACATTACTTATTTATTTATTTATTCCTAACTTAAATAATGTATATATATATATATATATTTAATTTCATAAAAATTCTCATATTTAACATTTTATGCCTCCTTTATTTACTGATTTTCTAAAACAACAATCTTCCTTAATCTTTTTGTAATTAGACTATTATTTATTTTTATGAATTAATTATAAATCTTTATTATATTATCGATTACTACAATAATAATAATTAATTCCTAAAAATACTTTACTACTATTAAATCACACACACAACAAAACATAAAAATAATATAGACATATTAAAAGAGTGATTCTTCTTACTACAATTTCCTATTATCTACTTTTCATTATTTTGTTATTTTTCTTACCATAATTACCAAATATTTTAATTATCTTGTTTTATTTAAGTTTTTATTTGATTAGTACTTTATAAAATCACCCAGAGCTGAGATGTAATGCTCTGACATAGTTAGATATCTATACAGCTATCATGATGTGGGAGCGGATGCTCTCCAGTGAAAAAAATAAAATGACCAAATCATGTTATAAAATTTTACTCCTTCATTCTTTTTAAAACCAAATCAACGATTGAGATTGAAAACGCACAAAAACTGATGTTTTTTCTTAACAATAAAAAACTTTCTCTTTTTTCTCATTTCCCTCTTTTTTTCAACCAGTGCTACTTCACTAAGCCATTTACAAAACAGAGGGTAAAGTCTGAAAAATCAATGTTCAGTAGTGTAACGGTATTTATTTCCTTATTCTCCATCGTATGTCTTCTACATCAAAAGTATTACACTTGCCAACCACTTATCTTCTGTCCAAATTTGCAGTTTGATCTTTTTGGAATTGGGAGGACCCAGTATTTTAAAATGTATAGTTCATCGAGAGAAGTGTTCCAATCCATACATTTAAGTTGAAAACCCTTTTTCTATGATATTAAGAGATACGTTTGGTTATCATACAAACAGAGAGTACATTTTTTAATTGATCACCTAAAAAGTTAGGAGAGAAACACACAGTATGAGACATGGAAAGGTTTCCCTATGTGCAGCATCCTTATACTCAAACACTCAGAAATTTGAATCCGATTATAAAGGTTTCCCTAAGAAAAAAGGGGGTAAAAAAATCAATGTAGTTGAAGCAACACATCCACCGATCCAGTTAATTAGCTTGCCTGTATGAAATGCAAAAATACGAATTTACAACAAAAGAAACAGAGGGACACAATTGAAGAGATTGGAATCGGAGTGATTGTGTTTGGTGGCATGGAGAAAGAAAAAGCCTATTCTGAGGGCGTGATTGATAAGATCAAAGTCAGAGAGAAACGATTGGAGAAGCCTCTTACAAGAGAGAAACACCTGCTTCGTGGTGGATGATCATGCTAACAGAGATGCTTCACCTTCTGCACTATTGGGGAGAGAAATGCCTTCATACAGTTTTTGTGGAAAGAGATGCCTTGGGTGCATAGACAAATTTCAGAATACCTTATCAGACAAAAATGACACCATTTTTTGTGCATTTTGAATCCCAGCCATTGATTTGTTTTTAAAAGGAATGAAGGAGTGAGATTTGTTAACATGATTTGGTCATTCGGAGAAGATCCGCTCCCATCATAATGTAGACCATTTTGGGTTGTAAATATGACTTGCTTCAATTTTTTGGGTATGCATATGTCATGATATTTTTAAAAAAGTGAGAGCAGAGTAGAAGCTAAATAAGAACTGAAGCTTTTGAGCGTATATTGAAAGACCCAATGGCTACTAGATTTATATTTTGAAGTTACATTCAAAAGGGTTCAAATGCAATGAATGATATCTTATTTCTATGGATTGGTTTATATTTTGAAGTTACACTTCTTCTACCAGGAAAGTACTACTGATGCTAACGTTTCTGTTGATCTTTGCTTGTTGTGATTATAACATTTTCATGGTACAAAATTAAGTCTAACATCTATTATTTTGTGGTTATTAAATCCTATTTTTGGTCAAATGTTTAGGATGGATGAGACAGTGTTTAATTCAATTCTAAAATTGTTGCTGAACTGAGTGTACAGCCTAATTCTTTGAAGCTAAATGCATGCTCTGATATTCCCCTAGAAGTTAGTTACATGTGCAAATAACATGGGTTTGTTTCCAGCAATGTCCTACGAGTTACTTTGGCTTGGTTTGGATTGGTGGAAGGGAGTGAAGTGGAGGGGGATGGACAGGAGGGGAAAAACATTCCCTTATTTGGTTTATAAAAATGAAGATGGAAGATGATAGGAGAGGATGATATATGATGGATCTCATTCTATTAAGAATCTCATTTTGTTCTTCTCCCAAATCGGGATACACTGGATGGAATAGTTATTGTTATCTTGTAAAATTTATTCTGCTCCGTTTTCTTTTATTTTTTTTTTCATTATAAATTATCCACAAACAATGGAATGGTATTTTTAATCCATTTCATTTTCTACCATCAATCCCAACATAAGTTTAGGTAGTTGATTCACTATCTGATCTTCAGTATATCTTAATTTCTCTTTTCAATTCTGAAGTAGGATTGTGCTTGGCCTAA
Source organism: Pachyrhizus erosus (assembly GCA_026544285.1). NCBI lineage: Eukaryota > Viridiplantae > Streptophyta > Magnoliopsida > Fabales > Fabaceae > Pachyrhizus > Pachyrhizus erosus. The sequence goes on along the minus strand of JAMLFT010003050.1, from coordinate 11,908 downwards.
GAATATTAACCGGAAACAATGAGCTTAATTATCTACTGTCTAAATAGAGAAAATGAAAATCTAGCATGGGCGGGTAATGGCTGCTCTCATAATTTAGGATGGACTTTGACGGCTCTCCTTCCAGGCAAAGAAACCTTTTTAAGTATCTAGCAAGGCATATGATTTCTACTTGTGGAATTTTGTCCCCTCTCCTCCCTCTACATTATGCACTGTAAAGAGGTTTTACTCTTCTGTATGTATGATGATATCCCTCAGCCTTCAACTGATGATAGTCATGCAATGTCAATTGTTTAATATGACTAAGATATGTAGTTATGTTATTTTAGTACTTACCTTCAATTCAAATAAAAAAACTTATTTAAATAAAGTAGATTTTAGCTTTAGAATTTTTTTAATTTACTTTTTTTATTATGATAGTAATTTTCTTTGAAGTAATGCTAGTGGTTATTAAAAATCAGAGAAAATCTATCTACTAATTTATAAAATTTGAAAGGCAGCATGACATTTTTTAGTGTTAAACTTTGGCTCCCCTTCCGACTGGGTTCTGGCTTCATCCCCTATGACAGTTGCCTATATATTTGAGCCCATTCCTAATCTAAGTACTGCCAAGATATCAACAGATAGAACTTTTTGCTTTTTTGTTTTCTGTTTAACAAAATTATCCTCTTTTCCCCCCCTATAATTGTTATGGTGGAATTATTCTCAAGAGAAAAATAAATGTAAAATGTATAGAGGTATTTGGTGCCTCATGGTTTTCTTACTTAGCTTTTACCGTTATGTTCATATGCAGTATGATATGAAGCTGCTGGCCATTGATGTTCCCATGGCTTCTGGTCCAGACCAGCGGTTGTTTTTAATTGGGGATGAAGAAGAGTACAGGGTTGGTGGGGGGCTAATATCTCAGCTAAGAGACCCTGTAGTGAAAGCAATGGCAGCATCCAAGGAATTTGATGATCTTGATGAGATTGAGGAAGAGGAAGATGCTGAAAGAGAACGGCAGGAGGCTGAAAAAAAGGAGCGTGAAGAAATTGAAAAGCTTGAAAAGAGTAGTGGCACCTAGTGATAGGCTTTCGCGATGTTTCTCTTGTGATTTATTCTCTTGTTGATTGCAGGAGTTGATGTTGTTTAAACACATTTTGTTTTGTATCAGTTCGAGTTTTCCCTAGATTTAGAACCCTTGTACCACAAATGGCCAAGTTTATCTGAAACAAAGTTGAGAAAATAAAGCTGACAGGGATCAACGTGCATTGGAATGGACTCAGCGTTTGTTGGTTTCGATGTTGCCTTGTCTCAAGTGGATAATCCTTGTCTACGATGTAGTTACTATCTGCCATGGTTGGATGTCATTTCAGGGACCTAAATTTTGACCCACCTGCCCCCTTCCCTTTGAAAGTAGTTTCTAATATTGTTCTAGCAGTATCCTCCAATTTCCAAAGGATTCTCAGTCTACCTGGTTGGTGTCTCTTTACAAGTTACAGCTAGTGCTAATATTCTGAAGTAAAACTAATAGCTGACCAGTTCAAGTATGTCTTGGTTACCGTTTAAAATCTCTCCAGCGTACTTTTGAAGCAAAAGATACAAATAGAATGCTTCTCCCAATTCAACGTACGATTGGGGGTTGTACATGGTAATCCAAACGAGTACAAATGAATCGGTTTGCACCGGTAAAAATGTAACTTTCATAAAAGATATTTATGGCCAAACATTGCAGCCTTAAAAATGTAGCTCACATTTAGAATCGTACAACCGTGCTTAGGTGGAAAGCAATGTCTGGGTGGCAAGCAAGAGAATATTAAAATTTGAAAAATTTTAATGTTTAATTGAAGAGAAAAATAAAGAAAAAAAATTAAAAACATCAAGATTTTCTTTTAAGTTTTCCTTTCATTTTTAATTTTTTCTTTTTCTTTGTTTTCTTTCCTTTGATCAAAAGCATAGCAAGAGGTTTTTTCGCTCGGGAACCTTGCAGAGTCTTTCACGGGAACTGTAATCTTGCTAATAGAAGGTAAAAGATATTTTCTTCTTTATAGTCATCCGTTGTGATATTTAGGTAAATAATTTTCGTCCCTATTTATGATATTTACATATGAAATTTTTAATTTAGGTTTTATAAAAACAAAATTTTCAATTTTATAATAATATGTATAATAATTCTCAATATTATCTTCTTCATCTGTTATCATTATAACATTATGAGATGTATAAAAGAAAAAAGGTCAAATGACTACAAGTATAATTCTTTTGGGTCTTTATCTATGACGCTGAATTTTAATTTAATTCATACACTTCACTGTATTATAATCTTAACAAATGATACGTATAAAGAATAAATTATAAAACGTGTTTTTAGTGAGATCAAATTAAAAATAAATAATACGTATGAAAATTAAAAATATAATTTAATCTTGACATTAATATAGTTTTTATTTTTTTGATGGGGAATATATTTTTGAATAAATCATATAATGTAAAAAAGTTTTGATGACTATCATTTAGTCATAGATGATCATATATGATAAATTTAATAATTTTTATAATAGTTATTTTGTTTATATGATTTTTTTTATTGACCAGTAGGATAAAAAGTTTTATATTTATAATACATCCTTATTAAACTTTATACTTGTTCATTTTGTTTCGAAGCTTTGATGTTTTTTAGAAACTAATGACCTGCAAAAAAAGAAAAAAAACTGACGACCTAATGAATATTTTTTCCAGATATACTCCTTTTCTGAATGAAGAGAATTGATGTTACATTGCAATCTATGATCTAGTAGGAAATTAGAAAGTATGAAAATCTGAAATGCAAAATATGATTTACTTGGAAGAAGATTAAATGAAGGTATTTTACATAAAAAAAAAATAAGTCAATTAATTTTTTCTTAACTTGTAAGGGTTAACTTTTAATATCAATATTGAACACAAAAGAAAAAACACTTTAAATATCGATAGATATGAAATAAAACGAATAAGGAGCAACAACTTCATAGGCATATGTACATTGAATGACAGTTTTGTTAGGAATTGAAGAATTTAAGAGAGCCTAGCATTTCTAGTATGTGATTGATAAAATATTCCGTACAGCTACACCGCCACCGTTTCTGAAATAGAAGTGAAAAATGGACTACTCAAATTCCTTTTGATATTAATGAGGCACTTATCTTAGTTGTCTCATAGCTATATATGAAAGTGACTTCGTGCTCTTGAACTATCTGTTGAACCTCACGTCCCTTCTTGAACTTCCCTTATAAAATTATTGCTCTTTAGATATATGAACATATATATAACTGTGTCAGGGTTAAGTATTAAGTATTAAGCATTACCGTGGAAATGCGCAACAGATAATCAGGAACTGATTGGATAACTTAAAATTTTCTATAGAATAATGTTAGATAATTTTCTCACTTGTACAAGACAGGTGTCTCTTTTTGAAACATCACCTTTTCAATAAAATAAACTAAGAGGAAAACATGCAACTTCACAAAAACATGTCATCACTAATGTCTTTTTTTTTTTACGAGACACGGATACTTTTAATGATAGAATAGGATAAAATTATTACAAAATTGCCAATATCATCACTAATGTGATATGTGCATAGTAAAATTGGTGCTTTATTATGAAAATTCTCTCTTAATTACTACATTTATTAAAATTCCAAGTAGAGATGTGTCAACGACGATTCATGTTGACATGATGAGTTATGAGTGACAGCCCACCTATAGCTAAAATAACATTAACATTAGTGTGGAGGCGAGAAAAGGATTTCAAATGGTTCTGCAACAGCCAACTACCTTCTTCGTGTTTTTATGGGTAACTCATTACACGGTTGGCCCCATTATGGTCTAGTCCTTCTCATAAACATAGCCAATATGTGCCAATTTTAAATGTTTAGTTTCTGTTCAACACCTTTATCCTATTCCTAGTTCATGAATGGTCGTCTTTTTTTACTTCTCTGTAGTCAAACCACAATATAAATCACTTTGGAAGATGACAATAAGTAATCATCAAAATATTTATATTCAATGGACTCTAATGGATTTTTATAACTAGTTAACAAAGGCCAGTTTTTGGCTGAGCTCATTCCCTCATTAATACCTGATATCATGCCCTATGCGATATTAAGTTAGTGTGCAATATTAAAGTGCCCACCATGGTGCCCTATTGTTTTTGTTAATTAATTCTCATGGGGGACCATTATGATGGACTTTGATGTTGAATAAGAATTCAAAACATGCAATTATGTCAATCATTTTCCTCTTTATCAACCTGTAATTACTCCTTCCTAAAGGTTTCCAACTCAATCATAACCATTGGGGGGCAGTCCTTCCTTCGTGCTATTTTGACAAAGAGAATTGGCTCATACCCCTTGCCAAAAAATTTTGTCCCCTACTATATTGGAGGGAGTTACAGTACTCTGAAAGTTTTGATTGTAGATAGAAATAGAAGAGTTAATATCTCAGTGAGTGTAATAATGATGGGGCAGTGAGATTTTTAAAGTACTCTATTATACGGTTCTTCAGTAGTTTTCTCAAAGACATGTCAGCAAGTCCTTATTTATACTCCTGTAATCTTGGTACTTCTTTTCATACGATTAGATCTACACAATCCTTGTGTTGTTCCTTTTATGTTAGGCCATTTTCAACAGCTGCAGATGGATATTAATGTACCAGTACTATAGTTGGTTAGATAGACTTTGCTGCATGACCCCCTCATTATTGCTGTCATTGTAGTTAGTGGGAAAGTATTTTTCGGTTTTTCATCAAGACATAATCAGCTGACCCTTTCTTTTTTGCTGTGTGTGAATCTCTTGAAAAGAGAAGAAATCATATTCTTGTTATTGATAAAACTGTAATGCCAAGTCTGATGCCACCAACTCCAACTGTGCTGAGTTGTAAGTAACTTTAAAAGAAACTATGCTCCCCCTCAATTCTGAAGTTAGAAGTCATACTAGATTTGTAAGAACAACCACAAATAGTCAAGTCCTATTGCGCTCCATTTCATACAGTGCTTTGCTTTAATAACTTGCTTTCTTTTTTACCTCGATGATATTTCCTTACCCATTTTTTGTGCAGTGGTGCTTCACTCGGTGATGCGTTCTCAGCCTCCCAGAACTGAATTTCATGCCAAGGTAAATATCTCACTTCCTTAAAATTCCTTGCTGAATACTTGCATTGACCAACTAGGAACACTTCATATGACAGTATACATTATTAAAGATAGAAAACTTCTGGTTACTACTGTTGCTCATAGTTTTAAGTCACCACAAAACTGTTTTTGGGTCCTGATCCCTAAAAAGTTTATCCTTCTTCATGATTGAAGTTTTAAGTCTCTTTCTGGTTATATAAAAAACTTGAGAATTTTTATAGTGTGAACTGTTAATGTCTTCAATTCCTTCTCTAATGACTTCGTTATTTTTAGTGTTTTCTTTAATTGGGATGATGGACAAATCTTTTGTTTTGTTTGCTTTAAGTGGAGGAATCAGCAAGTTGTTTTGTTGAAATGTTGATGGTATGCGAGCTTTGAGTTGTTTAATACAACACTTGACCCATCTGCATCCCTTTAATTATCCTTTGTTCCTGTGCGTGTCTAAATCTGGTTCATCAAATAATTTTGGGTATTTCAAAATGACCTTTCTGCAGTATTCACTGACCAGATAAGGTGGCAAAAATGAGAAATCAACACCAATGATTTATGATGATCATTTTAAAATTATGAGAATGAGGGCTACTTTAGGGAAAGAATGCTTTTTCTTTATAAAGTACAATAGAGAATCAAACTTTAGCCTTTTCTTTTTCATTTCTATTTTTTCTTGGATTCTCAACTATCACAATGCCCTTTGTTTTCTTTTTTTCACTTCCCCCTTCTTAGTTGTTTCTGAAACTTGTAAGCACCGATTTGAGAGGCAATTTCTTTATTCTCAGTGAAAAATGCACTTTAATCCCCATTATTTAAAGTTCACAGACAAACCTTTGGCTTTACTTTTTCTTTTTAAGTGGAGGAGTCAGCATAACACTTCAAGTATTGAAAGGAAATGCCTCGCCTGATGCATCTGAAAGAAGGAATTCCCCTTCCTTTGTAAATGGTAAGCACGAATGAAACTGCTATTTTGTTTTATTTTATTTTATTCTTCTTTGCAAAAGCTGCAATAAGTGATGTTTTCAGTTTTCTGCATAAACAGCAAAATTTTCGTACTAAAATTCAATTTTTCAGAGATAGAAGTTAGTTCAATTTTTTTTTTAATTCAACCCTCTATCATTTCTAAATTCATAATGTGCTCTTCCTACCACTTTCATCCTGTAAACTAATCACTTCCTGTGTGAGTGCTTCTTCAGTTTAAAAATTAAAAAATATCACTGATTTTAGGCTAGGTCCTAGGTTCATGCAATCATGCTTACCCCAAATGTCCCCATTTGTGTGAAGTTAATTTTAACTGTGAATATATGATACTTTCCTAGCTACAGAATCAACTAACAACTTGCTGCAATTTCCAAAGCCAGACCAGGAAAGAATGAAAAACAGTTAAACTCAGAAGCTGGAGCAATCACTTGCCTTGATTTTGCACCAAACAATACCCATGAAGTTGCAGTTCTCTATTGTTTCACTTGTTCTATTAGGCTCCATACTGTTTCTCTGTGGCCAGATTGTAGCTGACTTGAACTCTGACCAACAAGCTCTCTTGCAGTTTGCTTCTAGTGTCCCACATGCCCCTAGGCTCAACTGGAAGAATGACTCTGCTTCAATTTGCACCTCATGGGTTGGCGTGACATGCAACTCAAATGGCACTCGTGTCATAGGCCTCCACCTTCCAGGAATGGGATTAACTGGGACCATTCCAGAGAACAGCATAGGGAAACTAGATGCTCTCAGGGTCCTGAGTCTTCATTCCAATGGCCTTAGAGGAAATCTTCCTTCTAACATCCTCTCCCTTCCTTCACTCCAATTTGCATACCTTCAGCACAATAGCTTCTCTGACCTAATTCCTTCTCCTGTATCCCCTAAACTTGTGGCATTGGACATTTCCTTCAACAAATTTTCTGGCAGCATTCCACCTGCTTTTCAGAACCTTAGAAGACTCGCATGGTTGTACCTCCAAAACAATTCCATATCCGGAGCCATTCCTGACTTCAACCTTCCAAGTCTCAAACATTTGAACTTGAGTTATAATAACTTGAATGGCTCAATTCCAAATTCCATAAAGACATTTCCTTACACTTCTTTTATTGGGAACTCTCTCTTATGTGGCCCACCTCTCAATCATTGCTCTACAATCTCCCCCTCTCCATCTCCTGCCACCGATTACCAGCCACTCACTCCACCAACCACCCAAAACCAAAATGCTACCAACCATAAGAAAAGCTTTGGCCTGGCTACTATACTTGCTCTAGTTATTGGGGTCATTGCCTTCTTCTCTCTACTAGTTGTAGTGATCTGTGTGTTCTGTTTGAAGAGGAAGAAAAACAGTAAAAGCAGTGGCATACTGAAAGGAAAGGCTTCTTGTGCTGGAAAGACTGAGGTTTCAAAGAGTTTTGGGAGTGGAGTGCAAGGGGCTGAAAAGAACAAGCTATTTTTCTTTGAAGGTTCATCTTATAGCTTTGACCTTGAGGATTTGCTGAAGGCTTCAGCTGAAGTTCTTGGAAAAGGAAGTTATGGAACAGCATACAAGGCTGTTTTGGAGGAGGGAACAACAGTGGTAGTTAAAAGGTTGAAGGAAGTTGTGGTTGGAAAGAAGGAGTTTGAGCAGCAGTTGGAGATTGTGGGGAGAATTGGAAGCCACCCCAATGTGATGCCCTTGAGGGCTTATTACTACTCCAAAGATGAGAAACTTCTGGTTTACAACTACATGCCAGGTGGCAGCTTGTTTTTCTTGATGCATGGTACGTTCTCCGTGATGCAAAACTCCTCGTTTTGTTCAAAAATGACATGTTTTATTATTTTTCTTTGAGTCTCTCAGGTTTAACTAAACTATGATATATCAACTTTACTCAGTGTCAATCATGATCTATTAAATTCAAATGGGCACTGGAACTGACAATGATAGTATAACCAACTTGTTTCCACGGTGTCATGGGTGATTTCTTCTCAATATGGTTAGATAACCCTCCCCCCAACACCCACCCACAGCCACTCAAGATTATAATAACGTTGACTCTTGATATTAAAATAGTTCATCATTGTTTTTTATTTGTAGCCTTTTAGATAGAGTGGCAGTAAACATATAAAAGTTTAATTTCTACACATTTTAAGAAAAAAAAATTATCAATTAATTAAAAATTATTATTATTATAAAATTCAACAAACTAACTTATTATTATATATGACAGTTTATAATTAAATAACAGTATACAAAAATCTTTTATCCTATCAAGACATGTACTATTTCCTAAACAAATTTAACATATTTGGAATTATGCCTTTAATTGCTTGCTTGATTTACTGTTGGAACTAAAACTAGTTGTCACGTGTACTACTTATCAACTTCAATTGGTTTTCCTACCTCTTGTATTCCGAACAATAGGAAACAGGGGAGCAGGAAGAACCCCACTAGATTGGGATTCAAGAGTGAAGATTTTGCTTGGAGCTGCCAAGGGAATTGCTTTCATCCACTCAGAGGGGGGTCCAAAGTTCACACATGGCAACATCAAGTCAACCAATGTGCTCATAACCCAAGACCTTGACAGCTGCATATCTGATGTTGGATTGCCACCTCTAATGAACACCCCAGCAACCATGTCTAGAGCCAATGGCTACAGAGCTCCAGAAGTCACTGACTCAAGGAAGATCACTCACAAGTCTGATGTTTACAGCTTTGGTGTGCTGCTGCTTGAAATGCTGACAGGGAAGACCCCTCTGAGGTATCCTGGCTATGAGGATGTGGTTGATCTTCCAAGGTGGGTGAGGTCTGTTGTTAGAGAGGAGTGGACTGCTGAAGTGTTTGATGAGGAGCTTCTGAGAGGGCAATATGTTGAAGAGGAAATGGTGCAAATGCTTCAGATTGCACTGGCCTGTGTAGCTAAGGGACCGGATAATAGGCCTAGAATGGATGAAGTTGTTAGAATGATAGAGGAAATTAAGCATCTTGAGTTGAAGAACCGGCCATCCTCTGAGTCTGAATCTAATCTGCAGACACCATGACTCTTTGTGCCTGACAACTGCATTTGAGGGGGAAAGTGACAAAATTTCTACAGAATGGGGTGTCCACATATTCTGTTCTGCTGTCAACCAATAAGCATGTTTCCTTGTAAAATACTGATGTTTTTATTCGTGTTGGCCATAAAAGCTTCCTTTCATGTTTCACATTATTTGTTACGTTATGAAACTTTTGGCTAATTGCTATTCAGTCGGTGGAAATAATTCAAGTTTCTTCTTGCAGACCAAAGGCCCACGATAACTTGCATTTTCTTTTCCTTTCAATTTCTTTTCTGAAAAGGGTGTTTCTCTACTTTATTTTTATGGGGTGCTGTTAGCCCAAAACAATTGGACGGGTTTGTCGGGCTTGAACAAGATGGGCTTTCGAATGTGGGAACAAAACTGAATAGGGTGTTTTTCCTTGCACGCCATCAATTTCTAACTGTCACTCCTTTACATTTTTTAAAAGGTAATTCAGAATGTAAAACTTCATTTCGATTAAGTCTTTCCAAATGTAAAAGCATCACTCCATTTTCATTTCGAAAAGGATAATTAAAAATGTATAACTACATTCTAGATTATGATTTCTAGAATGAAAGAGGTGATGCTTGAAACTTATAGGGTGTATAAACAAACATCAAGATGAATATGATTAAAAAAAGGTATATATGGAGTGAAATTAGTTATAAGACAGGTCATGTGTCTCACTCAGGAGAGAAATGAGGCAAGAGGTGTTTATAAGAAGGTAAAGAGAGGTTGAGAGGTGGGCATTTATTTTGGTGTAGTCGTATTAGTGATTAAGTGGCTATTGAGGATTTTATCTAAGAATTGTACTATAGTGTCAAAGGTGTCTTAGTGTTCGTCAATACAAGTTACACATTTCTTTATAGGATAAGGATTCATGAACACTCTTATCCTATTTGACATCTTGAGAAAGAGAGAGAATAAAAAGATATGTAAATATGATAGGTGATATAATTTGATAGTAAAAGAGAGATAAAAAGAAAAAAAAAAAGAAAAGGATGTTAAATAGGTGTTTGTAATATATGCATGTTTATATATCATTACTTTTCTCCATATTTTGTTTTTCACTGTTTACTATTTCATTTATCTAATAGGTGCACCTAAAAAATAAGGTGTTTTTCTTCACCACATTTATATGGACTATCTACCAGTTTTGTTAATATTAATCTTCATTGAAAAATTTAGTCGATCATCTTTAGTATTGTCTCCCCTCCTAACTATGTTTTTTGTTTTTCATTTATGCTCAAATGTAAAACATTAGAATAATGATCAAAGTACATTTGGATTTTGTACAAAAACATAACTAACTATATATAAATATGGTTAATTTTATTTTATAAATGGTTAATTGTGTTTAAACCTTTAAAAATAAATGAATATGATTATATATAATTATGATACATGGTTAATATTAGGCTAAAATACACTTTTGGTCATTTATCTTTTTTTTTTTCATTTTGTTCCTTTATCTTTTAAAAAATTTATTTTGGTCCTTTATGTTTTTAAAAAGGTTCAAAATGGTCTTTTATGTTAAGTTTAAGTTGACACTATTAACTCTTTTCTTCTTCCTCATCATCATTGGTAATGTTCGCTTCCCTCATTAGAACCTTCATCTACTTCTCCTTCAACTACCTCCTCACCACGCAGTTCTGCCTCAGCCTCACTAGTGTTGTTGTGACTTCCAATATCTACATCTTCCTCTTCTTTGAAGCCAACAAACATCTTCTCCACCATAGCAAGAAAAACATATCTAAAAAGAGTTGTCACGATTATGAGACAAAGAGGGTGTACCGCCCATTTTTTTTCCATCATTATTATTATTTATAATTAATTAACATCAAAGATAGCGCGCTAGTATTTACTTATAGCGTAACGACTCCAAGGAGTCACAATTTAATCATACGATAACAATCTCCATACAACACTTTCATAACAAGTTCTCATTTCATAAAGTAAAAGTCATACATAATTCAAACAGATAATACAAATTTCTTAAAACCTCATATCTTCTCTAACTTGCTCTAATCTAATCGGACGCTTTTGATGGATTCTCCTCATCTGTTGGCTCCTCCTTGTGACTCCCACTGCCAGCCTGAAATGACCCCATTGATGATGGTGGTGGTTGAGGAGCCGGTGGCCTTCTCCGGTCGATAGGTATGTTCAGGAGCCTAGGCGGCAGAGTCTGAGAAAGAACTATTGGTAGATTCACGTGATGAAACTGCCATGACACCACTATGTTTGTGGGTCTGAAAGCAAAACGAACATATCCTATGAATGTATCGTCACCTTGGATCCGATCGTAGGTCCATCTTCCCTCCAAAGGCAGGATTGTCAGGTGGAAAAGTGGTTAGAATTCCTTTGCCATGTTTGATCTGAAAGAATGGGGGATGTACGAGTGAGCCATCAATTTAGAATTAGACTGAAGATAAAAGGTATCCTTTTTTATCGTCAACTCTCATCTCCCCGTTCTTGCCCAAGTAGATTCTCTACACCGTTGTTGGGCCCTTCGTTGCCTCCTTTACTACCAGCTTCGGGAGGACTTACACGATCGTATCATTTAATGTCCAATTTGCAACTTTTTGGTTGACGAACGGGAGTACATACCCTGACTAGTGCTTGGTCCAGAGTACTCTTAACCGAAGCTTGGTAATGCTTCGCTTTGTCAGGGACGCCAAGCCGGCACTATGACACCCTCTTTTCTTTGAGCGATTCACAACTTGACACCTTATCTACCCCCAAGGTCTCACAAGAGCCTGCG
>JAMLFT010003049.1:0-23190 GCA_026544285.1 Pachyrhizus erosus | reverse complement strand
GAAAACAAATAAGAAAACAAAAAAAATCATAATTATTTGATTAAAATAAAAAACTTATTATATTTCTTAATTTTCACATAAAAATCTTAAAATACAGATAAAAAGAAATGAATATAAGATTTTTTATTTTTTTTATATATATTGATTTAGAGATCACCCTTCACTCTATAATTAAGGAATTGTCATCAATATAATATCATGTTGGTGTTTTAATGTACTACTTCTGTATCTTAATATAAGACTTTTTTTATTTACATATAAAAAAATTTAAGATTTTTTAAATTAATTTACATCTTTTAAAAAAGTTGATTAATTTAGTTAATAATATTAAATTTGTTAACAATTTGTATTATTTTTTTAAAATTATCTTTAAATTTATTATGATTCATAATCTTTCTTTCTACTTAATTATTTTTTACCTAATTAATTACTGAATTCTAATCATCTTTTCCGATCATAAGAGAGAATGAATTTATTTAATTAATTTATAATATTTATTGTAAAATATTTAAGAATATTTTAATAAAAAATAATTAATGAAAGAGACTATTTAAAAAAAAGTTTTATAGAAAAAGATAAATAAAATTAAAAAAAAAATCTTAAGTTTAAAGACAAAAATAATAATTTTAAACGAAACTCATTAGTTACTAATAATGTTGGGAGTGTAAGCCAAAATGAGATATTAGGTCCATTAGATTGATGGTTAGTGAAACCAAGATATTAAGTCCATTTGTTTGTAATTGTTTTTTAAACAAAACATATTTTTTGGACAAAATAAATATATGATTTATTTTTTTATATGTTTGTTTAAATTACTTTTTAAAATAAATTTTATTTTTTAAAATTTAAACAAACTGGTACATTAAGCTGAAGAAGAAGAAAAAAAAAGTTGAAGTGATTTGTCTCTCTACACAGATTTCCACATCTTCATTTAAGTTATTGGAAATTCGAATACCTCCAACAGTCTCTTACGTTATGAGGAGACTCATTCAAGTCACCCATGTGTATCACGCTATCAGTTATGCCGCCCACAAATTGAAGACTCCTTCATTTTTTGGGACAACCCGTCGGAGATAAGAAGAGGACACACACATTCATCAAGAGAGTCAAGAATGACTTAAATTTTATTTCAATACACTGTACTATATATACAGAGAATACACATATATAGGCTATGATTAACAATAGTAATTAATAACTTGGCTGGTGGTCAAGCTGAAAGTTATTAAGATAATTTATTTAAGGGTTTAATACTCTTTTGTCTCTATTTTTTTTAAATTTTTCTAAACTAGTTTGTTTTAGTATTTTCAATTTCTATATTTTTTATTAATAATTTTTATCTTTATTATTAAATAATAATATTAATTAACAAAATAATTATGTTAATAGTCTAATAATTTATGGTGTAAATTGATAAAATAATGATATATATTTTTATGATGAAACTTGTCTCTTGTACAATAATATATACTTTATCAACTATTTCACATGTTATGCTGCTTTTTAAATCATATATTGTACTTTTTATATATATATTTTTATTTATTGTCATTGTCATGTTTTAAATTGTTTTAGAATTTTCTATTAAAAATTAAGATAAGTCAAACTAGCTTAACTTAATCATTTGTGGTTTGAGGTAGGCTGCCAATTTTCTGACTTACTAACAAAAATGGACTTGGATTTCTCGCTAAGATTCAACCCAATTTTGTGACAATAATACAGTAACCAATTAGCCCAATTTAAAACCCTAACGCAAGAATTAATACGGCCTGTTTTATAACAACAATAATACAGAAGTCGATAAGACCAAATTTAAAACAATAATTTAACAAGAATGAAGCTAATTTTATAACATAAATAACGCCAATTTTATGACAAAAATCAATAAGCCTAATTTTATGACAACACAAACAATGTGAGTTGTGGTATTAGGCAACGTGGGATTTGGCGATGGCTAGAGGGGACTGGCCAGTGAGACAAGGTGACAACAGAAATTGGGCCATGGTGGCAATGGCTAAGGATTGGACGGACTATGGCAAATCATCAAAAGAGGGAGAGGAAGAGGTCTTCAATCCTACTAGCTAGAGTAGGAGGAAGGAAAAACAAAAAGAGGAAATAAAGAAGGCAATTTTGTATGTGAAATTATACATTTTATTTTCAAATCTTGTCCTGGCTATATTTTATTTTGGAAAGTGCATAAATTCTTGTAGTATGTTAAGGTGTTTAAGTTTGCAAATAGAGTTATTTTATACAAATTTCTACATAAAATCCAGTTATGTTTAATCTTGTCCTACTTTCAATAGCTGATCAAGTTATCAATTATTTTAGTGTATAAGAGTAGTTTGATGATTTTGTGTGTGTGCTTATTTGAGTATTAAAGGTATTTCTTTCAATTAAGAGTTGAAGATTGAGTTCTTTTGAGATAGATATCAAAATGGATACAATCTTTCCAACAAAACATTCTCTCTATATGGTTAAGATTCAGACCCTCCTCTGTCAACATATTGAAGGGTTAAATTATTTAACAAGTACGCCAAACTTTGATTGTTAAATAAACTTATATAACATAATATTCATACCGAACAATTAATGAAATGATGATATATTAATATATTAAATTATTTATCATGTTTAACATGACATACTGCACAATTTTTTTTTTAAAAATCCATTATTCAGGCGTAGTTCTTTGCTAATGGTTTGCACCTCCCACTTAAAATAAGTAAAAAAAAAAAAAAACAAAAACTAACATCTAATTGTTTTATACTTATGCATACACTAAACACAATACAACGTAATTAATGCGCGTATTGACGAAAGAGTTAAAATTTTATAAAAATGATTTGAAACGTGAAACTCTTTTTGTGTTTCATCTTATGAATCTAAAATGGTAATCATATAAGGGGATTCTTATAATGATAACTTAAAAATTCAAATCTTAACAAGTAATTTTCTGTCTTGAGTTATAACTTACTTACATTATAATCAATGACTTGATAATGAAAAAGATGTGTAGGTATAATTAAATCACTTGTTACTTCTTAAAAGATACGATGGAATAAATTAATTAAGTCTACATACATTTAATTTAATTTATTTAAAAGGTGAGATAGAAGGATATATGGATGGCAAGTTGCGCAAGTTGGGAAAGGAAAAAAATAAAAAAAAGGAACGCAACGATGCGTTTAAGGTCGATAAGACTTAAGAGGAAGCAAATGGGTAAATAGGACAGGAGCGTAAGAGAGAGTGCGATGCGAATGTGAGTGAATGAGTGAACGAGTGAGTGAGTGAGTAAGATTGATTGTTTTGCTTTTTCCATCTCAGCCTCAGACTCGGACTCAGGGTTTCCTTCCACTTTCTTCCTCTCACATGGAACACGTAAGAGATCCTGTACTTATTTCACCATTCTCAACTCTGATTCATTTAATCAAATTAATTTTCTTTCTTTTCTTTATTTTTATGCTATTGATTCCCCCATGATTTCTGCTATCAGTGATTAACTGAGCCTTTGTAACTCAAGATCGCATGCCTCTTACCCGTTTTATTGATGGGGTTTTCAGCTACTTCCATGTCCTTCAAACTTTTACTCTTGTTTTGTGAATTGCAGGTGTAGTAATCTTGCTCCCCAGTGGTTGTAATCTCAATGGATCCTATTGTAAGTTTGTTTCTCCTCCCTTTCCCCTTTCTATTTTATGACTTTATGAAGCTTTAGAATTAGCCCTTTATATACTCTTCTTTCATATATTCGTTTCCTAGCTACATTCATGTACATCATATTTTTAATTATATGCAAGTGTAATCTGTGAATTGGGGTGCCTTAATCATCAACATTAACAATAGTCAAGCTTGTGAAATGCTGACACCTTAAAAACCTTGACGTTGCAACCAAAATTGCATTTGGGGTTTGTTTTATTTAGTGCGTGAGTCTCTCTTATCTGTTATTAGTAATTACATTCTCTTCCTTCATCCAGGATAAAGAAGAAAAATTTCCTTGTGTGATTGGTGACCGATCAACTAGTGATGTTGTTGTGAGGCTACGCACTCAAGAAGGTCGAGATGATTGGCTGTACTGCCACTCGGAGATTCTTGTAAAAAACTGCAAGTATTTTGCTGATCGGTTGTCTGAGAACTGGCCAACATGCCAGATCCTTGATTCACGCAACTGTGTTGATGTCTATTGCCAAGAGTCGAATTTTGATTACCATGTAAATCTTATTCGCCTTCTCTACATTGTCATAGATGGTTCAGTTGATGACTTGTGGCATGGTGTTAGAAATGCCTTAGGCATTCTCCAGGTTGCAGTTGAGCTTGGATGCCCACAAATTATTACTGCCTGTGTGAATTACTTAGAAGCTGTCACATGGGAAGAGGCCGAGGAGGAGGAGATATTGAAAATTGTACCTCGAATGGGGCTACAGGCTGAGCCTATCCTAGCTAGACTTCAACCAGTTGACCAGCCTGCTATCATAAACATCTTTGTCTCTGCCATCCGCTTTGCTACATCATCCCCACCTCCACTAATGAATGATCTTAAGTCTTCAGCGCAAGAGCAACTTGAGTACATGCTAACTGAAGATGATGATGCCCCTTTATTGACAGCTGATGACAACATAAAACTCGAGGTAAAAGAATGTGTAAACAGACTATTTTCCCGGTTTAACGACTCATTAATAGCTTTGTTCTGTGGTTCCACAGAATCACTGTTTGAGGCCGAAAATCTTCAGCTGCTTCAATCTTACTTGACTGATTTGTCATGGGGTTGTCAAATATTAAGTAAGTTGGAAATAATGAGAGAATTTGTTGAGTATTGGTTTGATGCATCAGAAAAGATTGTCAAGGTGCTTGAACAAAGTTCTACGACTGAAATCATTGAAATAAAGCTAAGAGCTATTGAGGTAACATCAAAGGTTTTAGAGGCAATTGGGTATGGTACTGTTATATTGCCAACTGCAAAACGCCTTCAGGTTTTGAAAGTGTGGCTTCCATTTGTGAGGGTTACAAAACCGTTAATTGATTCTGTCACAATGAACTGTGAGAATGCCATGCTGCTTAAATTAGATGGTGAAATGTGGCAATCCTTAGAATCCACATTTGTCTCTATCATTCTTGCATTGCCATCAGGGGATCAGGCAGATGTTTTAACTGAGTGGCTAGATAATGAGTGTATGCAGTATCCAGACTTAACTGAGGCATTTGAAGTATGGTGTTTTAGATCCAAGGTTGCTAAGAGAAGATTATCATTGCTAGAGGATGAACATGCCATGACCAACTCATTTTGATGCTTTCACTATGTTTCTTTATATTAGACTACTAATCCAAGATTTCTACATTTGAAGAGATCCTCTTTTTTGCACGTGAATGGAAATTTTTGTAGGAGGCATTTAAAATCTCCATTTCTCATTAATTCAATGTAAATTATGCTGAAGAATTTGTAAAATGTACTTTCTAACTATGAACTGTAAAGGATGTATTTTTGAAATAATTGATTTCATAGTAAGCAAAATGCAAAATCATGATACTACACTTATTGACAATGATTAGCGATGTAGCTTAAGACGGTTCGTGCAGCTTTGGTTGGTTAACACAACATAACGCATACTTATGAACGTCAGTAGTATTGTTTTATGGAAAAACTCATATTGACGTTAACTTTTGATAGGAAAGGGAACAAGTGAACTATGCACAAGAAAGAATGCTCCTTAGTTATAAATAGACATTCATTCATGTACAAATACTCATTTTCCTCAAAGGTTGGTTGGGTTTGCGCGGTAGGGTATTGATGGTGATGAATGGTAGTGCATTGTTGGGAAGGTAGAGGTAAACGCAGAATGATGTTTTAGTTATTTTATCTTCATTTCACAATTTAAATTAGACGCAATTATACGAAAAACAAATTTAATGCAAATATTACTTCTGATTTTAAGAATACTTGGTTTGTGGGGTGAGTTGGTCTCCACTGTGTTTCCTGCCTAGGTCTGTTTGCTAGTAAAGCTTAAAAACGGATTATACATACCATTGTGTAATGGTCATTTGATTGATGAACTATATTGACGTCGTTAAATGTGTTGTAAAGGGTCATTATTTGATAATTTATGAAGAGTTAGAGAACAATTATGTTATTGAAGGTAGTTGGATTTTTAATCCAAAAGTCCAATATAATAGGTCAGTCCTTGGTTATACATATCATAGCCTCTCAAGTCCTAAGCTTAAAAGGCAAAGGCAATCAAAATATAGGATTGAACTCGGTCATAGGATCGTAGTCCCCTCCCATCCTAAAAGGTGAAGCCGATATACTAGCATATGGAAGCGATAAATATAATTGATGGTTTAGTGTATAAAGGACAAATCCACACTTGTGAACTTGGTTTTCACAGGATAAGTAATTGTCATGGTGATTAACTCTTGATTTGAATTTGTGTAGAAATTTCATGTTACGGGACTATTGGGGAGAGGGGAAGGAGGTTAAGGTGTGTCCACAAAGGCCACAAAATTTGACTAGGCTATCTTGTGGGCTATTTAGAATTAATTCTTTCTAATGTTGGTTTTTACACGAAATTATGGATGACAAAATAGTTGATGGATCACAAGTTTGGAATATGTAGTTTAGGAGTCAATCTTTTGCCTATTTGAATGTTACATTGCTTAATATCTTATTTTTATTTTTGTATGCTATTTTCAAGTAATTATCTCAATCTGATAAGTTAGTTGTTATTGTTGATTCAATATTATGATGGTTGAATATATGAAGAAAGTAAGTGTTTTACATATTTTTGTTTGTGATGATTGGATCTATCATTTAAATTATGAACCAATGATTGTATGAAAAAATGGCTGAATATAGGATGAAATTGATTAGTCAAAATTCATAATGAATAATCATTTAACCATAGAATGGTGATTGTCATTAATGAATAATCATTTTAATTGTAGATCATTGTAATTGTAAAATAATTAGTCAGGGTTGATTTTTAATCAATATAGGTTGTGTATCTTTTATCCTATATAGTATTATGGCCAAACAACTATGTTTAAAAAATTAGTTGAAAGTAGGATTTTAAAACTCGATTTAGACCGGCCAGTCAAAATGTCTCATGCATACTTTATGTAGATATTTTTTGTTTCACTATCTCTTTCATGCATGGTTGCAACAACATCCTTTCACACACTTTACTTGCTCCCTTATAGAGATACTAAAGATTAAACCTTGTACATGTAGTATAAGTGAAACAACATAAACCATTACACCATATTGATTTATTGTTAATAATGTGATAAATATAATATATATGTTATATTTAATTATTTTATTTATGTTGAACTACTGATGTAGTGACCCAATATTTTTATCAAGTCAATCATCGTTTTGAGTTTTATAATATTGGTTGAAAATTATAAAGAAAGTTGAAAATTGAAAAGTTCGTTAGTAACAAAAAGTTAAATTAATTTATTAAATTATAAGTATTTGATAAAATTATATGTTAAAGTAGCTGATAAATATAAAATAACATAAATAGACATTTTTATATAATTTTAATGTTATTTTATTAATAATATAATGGTTAACATAAATAGTGTAATACAAAAAATATTTAAACAACAATAAAAAGATAAAATAAAGTTATCATCTATCAATATCAATATCAATATCTTGAAATATAATGTTGAAATAATAAAATTAATATTGTAAATAATATAATAGTTAAAATAAATTATGAAATATAAAAATATCTAAAAAAATAATAATGAAAATAAAGTAAAATAATGTTATTATCTATCATTATCAATATCTTATGTAATAAAAGGATAAAAATAAGAAAAATACTATATTATGTAAAAAGAAAGGTAAAAATAATAAAACCCTAGCTTATGGATGTAAGAAGAAAAAAATATAATAAAATTTTATCTTATATAAAAATGAATAAAAAGAAAATTTAATAAATGTTTTAAAGATAAGAGAGAAATAAATACAAAATACTAAAAGTTAAAAGCTAACACCTTAAAAATGCTACTTAAAGTAGCATCTCAAACAAGTTGCAAGCTATTAATAAAAAGTTTGTTTACAAAACACTACTAAGTTTTTTCAACTAGTAAAATGAACTAAAAGTTAACTAAAATGGTGTGCTAAACATAGTCCTTGTTGTATATTTGTCAAAATAGTAAAGTAGTCCTTGTGATTTACAAGATTAGTTATCACATTAGATTGATTAAGTTAAATGTCTACCTTAGTTCAATAATGTAATTGTTCTTTTCATAATGAGTTTTGATTTTCTAATTACCCATTACAATCTTTTAATGACATCTTAATGGCTCACCAATCTACATTGTCAAGAGTGTCCCATCAATTACTAAGTTAGATTATTAAAGAGTGTTAGCAAAAACAACTAGAAATCTAAATATTAAAGTAATCACACACATATACCCAAATATGAGATTTAATGAAGTTTAACAAGTGTGTCTATGTCCTTGAGTGTAGAGTAATAGGATTGTTACTATTTTATTCATTTGGCAAATAAGACTACACCACTATTTATAATAGCAAAACAATATAAATTTACAATATCACCTTAATATCATATGGTTGGAGCTTTGCCTCTAGCACCCTCAACTCTTATTGTAACCCAACAATAGGTGACCAAAATCCAAAGCATTTGCTCATCCATAGGATGTAGGTTATGCACAATAAAGAGACTTGAGAAAAAAGATGGAGAGCAACTCAATCATAAATACTTAACTTCTATGTTATAAGAATTACAAATGTTGTAATGAGAATGTAAATCTTACTAGACTTGTTTTAACGACGATGTTTTTGGTATTACAAATGTAAAAATAGAGATAAAAGAAAAGGACAAAAAATACAAAAGAAAATTAGAGGAGAAGTGAGTGAAATAGAAACAAACATCAACTAAAATGAAGACAAACTACTTTGGCTATAGTAAATCTTATATGCACATGAATCTAACACATCATTTTTGCACACAATCACTCAAAATGTGACAACTCACTAATATGAAATCTAAAATCAAACATATATGAACGAAACTATTCCTTTCTCTCTCAAGTCTCTACCCTTGATAAATCCTCTTCTCTTCTTAGGGTATGTTTTGCCTCCTTCAATAGTCGCATAGTGTGTTCTTGCATTACTCTTTTTCATGTTTTGAATATGAATTTTCTCCTCCAACCAGATTTGGAAAAAATGATCATTTTATTATGCTTGTACTTATTTTGCTTATTCTGTCAATCTCTCTCTATATCATTTGTTTTTGTTATGATTTGTGCCTAGGAAAAATTTTTCCATTTTCAAAATTAAAAATAGGCAATCAAGTATTGATAGAAAGTCTCACAATACTAATGCGTCCAACCACTTCTACAATCCACTTCCTGTTGCTAAAGAGTTTAAAGGTTCAAATCACCCATCGTTCGGTATCACATGCAATTCTAAATGTTTTTAGACATCTTACCTATCTCCATACAAAATGCTCCATACTAAGGTGATAAAGATAAGGCATGAAACTTCAAATGATAAATATTTTTGCTGGACATCGATAAATATATAAATTTGTAAGCTCTCCAATATGAAGAAATAAATTAAAAATAAATAAGGTGAATTGTATTGATGATTTGTCAATTAGACTTGAGAGTAGGCATTACCATTGTACATTTTTAGCTTGAATTTTAAAATTTTAAAATAATGAGTAAGAATTAATTAAAAATTAAGAACAAATTGTAATGATTTATTTTAAATATTATATTTATTTTTGCATAACTTTGCATAACCTTTATTGTCAACGATGGTTTCAATTGAGATGGCGTTCTACGAAGTGTGCGGATGGTGAATTTTGAGAAGAGGAGGTTCAGGCAAATGTTGAGAGAGAGAAAAGAAGAATCTCATATGCCTTGATTTTAGATTTCATCTATTTTTTTTACTTAAAATTTGACTGAGTTGTAACTTTTTAAATGATTCTGAGTAAAAATAACAAGTTATGTGTGTGTATGTAAGATTTATTCTTTTGACTAAGTTCAAATACTAAAATTTTCACATTAGTATTCATTTTATTTTATTATCACATCCATATGTGAATGCTCAATTAAATAAAATAAAATAGAATAAATACATCAATCTTATCAAATATAAATGTGGATTCTCTTTGTGTAACTTATTGTCCTCTTATCTCTATAATTAAATCAATATATACATTACATTTAATAATCCTCAACAATTATTCAATTTGTTAAAAAATTGGTTAATATTATGAAAATAGGTTGATACTTTTGGAGATTAGTTTTCATTTTTGGAAAATGACCCATTTTCAAATAGCATTGATTTACTTTGATGCCAGTTTAGTAATTTATAGACCAACTCCAAAACTTTTTAACATTAATCAATCTTACAATTAATTGACCAATTACAAAACAAACTGAACAAACGCTTTAGGATGTTAAATATAATGTACGGTTGTAACTTGTAATTTTACTAAAGAGAGATAAAAGAGAGAGTTGATTGAGATGGTATCAATTACATACATAAAGTTTGGTCAAAACCAATTTATGTTGTATTCAATGCGTGTTCGAACCGTGTAGCTATCGCGTACCAATTCCAGACAATCATCATATGAGTGTCTTGTGCATGTTTGTGTTAAATTGACATGCCAACTATCAGTTATGGTGGGCGATATCAAAATCTTTTGCAACAACATGGACCTAAGAATTCTCATGTTGTAGGCCAAAACTGCAATATTAATAAAAAAAATATATCGTTTTGATTACATAGCTTTTCCTTATATATCAGCAAAGATCTACGACAATTTATCCGATGCTGAAGCTAAAATAATCTATCAGTTCTGCTTGTTTTATTGAAGTAATATCGCATTACGTGCCTGATAGATGGCTCATGGCTGAATGATTTTATTAAAAAGAAACTTTTAACAAAGTTACCATCTGTTTTATTTACTTGAAAGTTAACAACAGGAAAATCTCGTTTTTGTGTTACCGTAAAGGGTTATTTATTGATTCTTGTTTAGCAATCTCTACTGAGTTAATTCAATTTAAACAAACTTTTTTATATGTGACTAAATGATTTTTATTTACCTTCACACTTGTTAAAATGTTTCAAGTAAATAATTAAATTAGTCTGCAAAATATTTAGTTTTAATCATATTAATTTTAGATTAAGTATTTTGAAGATTTTTTTTTATCAAATCAAAGATATACCAAAAATTTACAACAATTTACATATTTCACTTAACCAACTGAGCTTAATTTGACTAATGAAATATATATTACAAAATTAATTTCGGGGATTAATTGTCATTTATTACTAATTTGAACAATTTCGACTTTTAATTCAGAGGGGATTCAAGTAAATTAATTTCGCCCGGCCCAACCGATTCGTGTAAAGAGTGGTAGTTCCTTTCAAAGGAAAAAACGATTCAAGAGATATGTTTAGTAAACGTGTGCTTATTTTTATCCCTACCTTCTATTTCTTACATTGGCAAAAGAGATGGTTCAGTGTCTTTTCTATTCGTATCAGATATGGTTTCAAACACACAACTCTTCAGGCAAATTTTGCTTTCATTTCTTACGAAAAGAAAAAACTTTCTGTAATAACATTTTCACACTTTACTCTCATTTATTACATTTTCTATATTATTTTTTGGTTTCAAACGTGCCGTCATAGAATGGCAGTTGAACTTAAAACGAAACAATTAAATCGTAATTGGTTCTGGTTTCTTCAGTCGAGAGGATATGTAAAATACCACGACATATATTTTTAATCGAAGATATATTGGTATCTTTTACCAAAATAAAATTTATGACAACAATCCATCTATCCCACCTTCAGAACTTACAAAAATAATATACAACCTCAACCATATACTTTCAAATCCTAAGCTATCTATGAACTCAAATGGTTCTATGCAGGGTATAAACCTATACTAAAGTAAAATTCCTTCTTTCTTTACACTACAATTGTTCACCACTCCCCACATAAGCAGGGGATTAAGAAGAAATTGTGAGGGACTCAAACAGCGAGTAGTAGCACTGTGCTACCACATTGCTCACCTTTCGATGTCTTATTTAGGTCACAAAGTCTGGCAACAATTGTGCAGCAAACCTCTTTGGGTTTTGCATGCTGATACTCTCATAAGCAGCTGTAGAGTGAGGAGAGGAAGTGGTTATGGCACCAAACTCATTTGGTTCACCAATGTCCAAGCTTCTTCCCAGTTGAATGTTTTGGTTTGGTAGAAATGTTTGATGGGTTCCTGGTAATGAGTCAAGACCAAGAGTGAGGGAAACACCATTACCTGAAAACCTTGGTGTAAACTGCTCTGCATCAAACCTTCCAATATCCCCAATTGGGTACTGTCCAAAACCACCTATGAAGTTTGTTTGGTTTCCCATGAAAGAAGACCCATTTCTGCCCTGCCTTTCATCCCCAAATTTCATTGAGAGCTGCTCATTGTTTGCCTCATTGGGCTTCACATCCATGTTCATTGAAGGGACACTATTTGGGGAATGCATCATCTCATGGTTCCTTGGTTTCTTGGGACTTCCTTGTGTGATCCCTTCTAGCTCTGACGACCCAATGAAGCTGAATCCTGATTGGTTTCTCACATTCAGACCAAGTGGTGATGTTGCTGGTCTAGAAACTGAAACCATAGCAGTGCTCTGGCTCTTGAAAACCTCTTGTTTGGAATTGAAACTCTTAGCTTCGGTTTCATTGGAAGGACCTTTCTCTTGTGGGGCTGCCATTTTTGTAGAAGAATCTTCATTGCTCTTGCTTGATTTATCCTCAGATCCATTCTGTTCATGATCCTTCATCTCTTCCAAGTACATTTCCTCCACCATTGGCTTCCAAAGCCGAACTCGGGCATTTATAAACCAATTTGAAACCTGTCAAATACCAAACATTATTAAGAGGAAGAACCATCCATCAAATGAAAGAGTCAAATACCATTAGTTTAGTTACCTGACTCCTAGTCAACCCTGTTTGTTTTGCAAGCATGTGTTTATCCGAATCCTTAGGATAACTGAAACAAAACTCAGTTATTTCAGCACAACATGCATAATATTGGAACTAATTAACAGTCAACATTTAAAATGTTGTAAACTTTTTCTTAGTACTTATAAGAGAATAAAATAGGTAAAATGAATTTAATTTATCTGATATGATAAAATCGATTCATGCAAATCAGCTTTGGAAGAAATTAGATTAGAGAACTTGTATAAGGGTTAAGTGTGCTTACGGATGGAGGAAGTGTTCGAACAGCCAAGCACGAAGAACAGAAACGGATCTTTCAGGTAATCCTCTCTGGGGTCTCCAAGCATTGTGCTGGATCATTCCCAACTGTTGGAGTGCTCGCTGTTGCCGAAGATGATGGTCAACATATTTGAGCCGAGAACCTTCTATTTTCCCTCCAAAGCACTCCTCTTCTCCTAAGCTCTTATTTGCAGCTCGAACCTGTCCTGCAATCGCATCTTTCAAACACCGAAACTGCTTCGAGATTGTTTGCAATGCAAGGGCAGTATAAGTCCTCGCAGACCCAATCCCCGCAGCTTGCTCAAACGATGATACCACAATCTCCATTTGCTGGTGGTACTGCCTGTACCTTTGCTCCACCTGCAGCCAAAAATATCACTATCCATTAATTCAACTGTCACAAATATTTTACTAATTGCAATTTAAGACCATTAGCCCTTCATAATCTTTCCATATTTCCGTTCATTAAACATTATATTACTATAATCTTCATTCGGAAGCAGTCCTCTTGAAGACAATATAGTATACTAAATAAATGTAAACACTTTTCTCTATTTGAGACATTATCATACCAATATTAAAAAGCCAAAAACACTAATAGTGTGTTTAGAAACCTGTTGAAAAGGAAGAAATCACGTCTGAAATACTAAAGCCATAAAGGTTAACATCTTGGTAAACATGAAAAATCAACATGTGAGATATGGAACTAAGCACACTAAATATAATTGAAGTGAACAAGACATACCTCATCAAGCATGCCGATTAGCTTTGCTTTCTTCATCTGAATTTCTTGTCTTTCTGCAGTTGATAGTTCAGAGCTACGCTTTCCGTTCCCTTCCCCACCAACTGAACCATCTCCACTACCTGCTGCGGATGATTCTCCAATCACCTTGGTCTGTCCCCCACTCTTTTTCCCCAACTCAGTGCCAATCCCACTGTTAACATTTACAACCTCTTCTAGAAGCTCATGCGCTGCCTTCAAGTACTTTGAGCTCAAAAGCACGCTCTGAATGCCGGAAGCACCATTATTGGTAACCCCAGAAGCCGACGACGGCGACTCACCAGACATGCGCAGGTCGTCGCCGGACATGGCCGGCGCCTGACCCTCTCGGAATGGACCCAACCCAAGGGACAGCCCCTGCTGAGCGCGTGGAGTCTCACGCGCCGCCGAGGCAGAGTCAAGCGCGTTCCAGGGATTATACTGCATGCGCGGCAGGAAGCCATGCAGGGCCGAGACGTCATGGTGCGCGTGCATGGAGTGGTGGTTGAGGTCTTGGGAAGCTGGGAGAGGGATTCCAACGAATTGTTGGGTGTGGGAGGGCGGCGCGTGAGGGTTAAAGGAGTTGCTGTTGCCCCCAGCAACCGCGGCAGGGTTAAGAAACACAAGATTGCCGGCGGAGTGTGAGGGTGGCGGCTGCGACGGCGCGTCGGAGTAGTGGATGTAGCCGGGGTTCATGAGGACAAGAGTTTGGAGTCCGTCGGCGCCACTTGATTGGATTTCGGAGTTACCATGATGAAAGTATGTCGCCATCGGTTTTGCGGTAAAATAGGTTGTTACTTCACTGAAAAGAGAGCACTACTACTACGTTAGTTACGGGAGGCTTTCAAAGTTCACATCCCCACAAGTCATAACCCTTTGTCCCAAGTCCCAACACAAAACCAAAACAAGCAACACACTTACAGATGTAGTTGTATTTCTGTCGTACCTTGGATGAATCTTGTAACAATTTATGGATCAACCCATCAACACAACTCCCAATAATTGAACCCGCTCAGGTAACTTCTCTCTCAAAATAATCCTGAGGAAACAAACAAACTCTTAGTGCAAAAACCGATGAAAATTAAAACTGGATAATATTTGAGATCATTTTTCACTTGTAGTTCCAAATTAAGTTACATCTGAAATTGGTTCGGCTTTCTGCATGGTTTTGCCATCGTGGTGTCTCATGGAGTTAAAGAAAAACTTGAAAGAGGTGAAGTGACGGAAATAAAGAAAATGAGATAATTCATTATTTATATATATGTATGTATTAGTTAACGAAATGAAATGATATGGTAGCTGTAGGATGGATACCTGGTGTTAGGGAAATTGAGGTACGCACGCGCTTCATAATCGTTTCTGAACTGCAAGGGAAAGCAGAATTTCGTTTACAATGACCCCAAAACTATGAGAAACGAATTTTAGGGAGGGAAAGAGAGAGAGACATAGGCAAGCAGGCACACGCACTGTTAGTCTCACCCATCAAAGCAAATACAGTTATGGCTAACGAAAACATACATCAAAGCAGAAAGAAATTGATGCATCAAACGCACCTGTCAACGTGCATATATGATCTATCTATCTTTGGGATTTCATCCGTCGCTTCACATACAAAGAGGAAAGCTCTCTGTCAGACTCAAATCCGCTGCAATTCCACCCCAACTGAAAAGGGTAAAAAAGGAGTTGAAGAGAGAGATGGTTAAAAAAGACTCGGGAAAAAGATGCCCATCTTTGTTCACTTCACTATCCACACATTTATGATAATTTTCTTTTAAAAAAATGATTTTTTTATTATATGAAATTCTGGGTTGGGGGGAATTTGAGAGAACAACGAACTTAACATGCCTCTTATATTTCTTTCTTTTATTTTTTTTTGAAAAAGAAGTACCTGTGAATAGATCAAAACAGGGGAACTTCTTTGATTTGATTTGACCCTCTCTTTTCAAATCATTTGATGCACAAGCCAAGCACCCTTTGATGAGCAACAAAGAACTTTTGAAAAGAGAGAGAGAGAGAGAGCTGTTCTGTGCTGAGAAATCTATAAAAATATATAATGAAAATGCAATCAAGGTGTGTCAGAAGATACAAGCAGCTGAAAAACGAGGAAACGTCTCCTTCCGCAAAGCTTAATTAATTGTTTGTTTAATAAGAAAAAGAAAAAAATAAAAGGAGGATGATGATGGACAAGAAGCGGGTGGAGGGATCCCATTGCTCATTTCTCCATTAAATATCTTCTTGTCGTTATCACAATTTCCATATTTTTCTTATTAACTTATTTGGGAATTTTTTGTGGTTGGATGCCTGAGTTTGAAGATAAAGCAATTAAATTGCTAAGGAACGCAGAACCAACTACCATAACACCAACTTTAATGCTTTCAAAGCTGAAAATATATTTGTGAAAATTATTTTCCAAATTATTTACAGTTGTATTTCCTTGTAATGATTATCTCTTATATTTATTTATTTATCTTAACTTTTTAATGCATTATTATCTCTTAAACTTTACCTATTACCCTTCAGGGTGTAAATTTAGCAGATTAAAAGTGTAACCGGAAAAAGAGAAAAGGAAAAGAGAGAGTTAAAAAAGCAAGGGGTCCCAATCAAGTGCATGTATGATGTGTCTGTGAATCATGAGCCCCTAAATAAGTGGTCCCGCCCTGGCTCTCATGCATCAGACCTATACTAGCAGACATCAGCATATCATTATGATCAATAAAATAAAAAAATAGTAAGTCAAGAATTTGCATATATTATTATTAATTTCTACTTGTTTCTTTGACAAATTTATTCTTCTCTCGCTTTC
Organism: Pachyrhizus erosus; assembly: GCA_026544285.1. NCBI lineage: Eukaryota > Viridiplantae > Streptophyta > Magnoliopsida > Fabales > Fabaceae > Pachyrhizus > Pachyrhizus erosus. The sequence continues at coordinate 6,369 of JAMLFT010003049.1, read as the reverse complement.
TTATCCCCAAAAATGAAATCCTGTAATTATCATAATTTCTTTCTCAATAATTTTTCACTATAACCAAAGGATCACTTGACTTAGATGTGTGAAATTAAAATCCAATAACCATAGAGTAGAAAGAAATGGACAAAGAAGGAAATGCACGGACCAATAAATAATTAGTAATAACCCTTTCCAGCTTGTTTGAGGTAACCCCATCATTCGCATGGAAAGACAGAGAATAACCATATTTATTAAAATTCTGAACTGCAACGGCTATTTTCTACATCCCAGCCTTTAGAAGTTTTCAATCACCATCAGTAACTATTATTGTGTAAGAATGAGCAGTGACAAATTTAAGGCCTCTGATGTTAATAGGACTAAAATTTTCGAAGTTGGGAACATTCATTCATGTAGCTAGCTCGGGTATCATATCCATCCATAAAGCAAAGCAGTATATATAATGGTAGGCGCGCTATTAATATACTATATATATATATATATATATAAAGGTTTCTATGAATGGCCTTTTAATAATCAAGATGTCATTCTCGTAGAGATCAAATGTCAATAGTATTTATTTCATACTTGTCTTGGATTCTTTCGCGAAAACTCATAGGAACTTTTTGTTCTCGTTCCAGTAGCATTAACCACCAAGTTTTCAGTTTTCACAGCTAGTAAAAGCACATTGGATCTCCCGCGGACACTTGTGAAAACCAGAGTAAAAGGGTATGCTCAGTTACTCGATAGTGAATATTCATATGTCAGAAGTCTCAATAGTCCAGAGTGTACTTAAAAAGGTACATGGCCAACTAGACGGGAATGTGGTTGTTTTCTGTCTTTTCTATTGTTTTAAATCGGATAAATTCTTTCAATACTCGCATTTTTACACCACGCTTTCCTTTAAGAAAAAAAAAAAAAAAAACACACTTCTCATTTTTTATCTCTTTCCCAAATTCGCAAGGCTAAGAAATATAGTGAAGAAATGTTGAATTTTTTTAGCTGATTACTTAAATTTATAACTGAATGTGTCATGAAACTTTTTAGAGATGTGTATATTTTTATCATAACACGTAATTTTTATTTCAATGCTTGTCTCTGTCTAAACAGAAAACAAAAATTGCTATTGGAAGTGTCTCAGATTTGACATGTCAGGAGCAAGACTTTTTTTTTTTAAATATTGTGAAAATTTTTAAATAGTAAATATGATTCTGAAATGAGAAAATGGAGTAACTATAAAGTATATTGGCTAATTCTATTTTTCCAATGTATTTTTTTAAGTTAATTAATTTACTTCCCTAGTTCCCCCTCACTATTCTAAAATTTAAATTCCATGATTTTTCAAAAGAGTGACGCTAAAGGAAAGGTAAAATATGATTTCTTAGAGAAAGTTAAAGAAATATGAAAAAAAAAATAGCTAACACAAATATACTACCTTATGTGTGAGTATTTAGATGATAAAATTAATTAAAGGGGAAAAGAAACTTAGATGGTTCAAATAGCTCCTTGGATTTATCTACAACTTAGTATTTTTTTTAATTGGATGCATGTTCCTTTGTATATGATTTGTCAAAGTAAAACCATTATAGAATCCTGGAGTTACCTAAGAAGGTGGAGCTTATCACCATGATGATGGCGACACCGAATTCAATTACTTTGGATAAGATGTTTTTCCTAGAGAAACAATCGAGATGCATGACATAATATAGTAATTAAACAACTACATAATTATTTATTGGTCACAAAATCTCCCAATTTAAGTTATATTCGGGTGACTGAATTTTTAATCCAAGTTTTTTAATCATAACAATAGCAGCCGGGAGCCAATGAGCTGCAAAACATGTACAAGCCCGTACTGGTGTCCCCTAAAAGAATTTTGGATGCTGTTGATTTTGAGCTAACCAAATAGATAACTGGCACACATCACATCATAGAAACCCCAATCTCTGATGATCCCGAACTCACCCTGTCGATGTTTATGGGTGTGACTAAATATAATATAAAAGGGGATTTTGTAAGTGGCCGTGTATGGTCCCTTTGTATGTGTGCTCTATCAATTTCAATATTGTTATCATGGGACTCTTTGCTTACTGATGCTTGTCTCGCTCTTTTCTTATTCCAATTTCTTATCTGAAGAAAATGACTTGAAAAGAAGAAAACACTGAGAAAAGGTCATATATTTCCTACTTAAACAATTCTATATATGTAATTAGTATACATCAAAAAGAGGCCAAAAGAAATGATCGCAACGGTGAAAGTCAGTATGAAGAAATTAATACATATAAACATAAGTCATATATGTACGCACCAATCATAATAATTAAGATCTAGCTAGTTGTATCAAAACCATCATTGTTTACCAAATAAGGATCAAAATTCTCAAATATATGAGTAATTAATGTTATATGTATAAATGTTTTAAATTAGAAAAGTATAATGTGATTTTCTTTTATTTTTAAAAATTGAAGATGCTAAAAAGTGAAATTGAACTGTCGATGCTTCTAATCCTTGTCAGGTGGGTTAAATCAGCATAGTAAAAATTCAGCCTATGTGAATAGATACAAGTAGATAAAAATCTAATAAATATATTTTTATTTTTTTATGAATGTGAATTTGAATATTTACCTATCATGTTTGACGGACAACTTTTTTTAGAAATATCTCTTAACATAGGCACTAGTTGGGTAACTGTTACTGGTTTAAATTGTCAAGTTCCAGTATCTCATTGGCACATGATAGGATTGGATGCATCTTGTTCTACCACTGTCTTGTACAGAAAAAAAGTCAAAAATTCACCTGCATTGCACCGTATGGTTTACTGTGTTACGTGAGATTTTTGACCGGGCAATGGCAGAGAGAGGGTCAGGGGTGCATGTATTTCAGTAGTGGACCCATGTTTTTAATAGGGAGGAAAAGTGGGAGAGTTTGTTTGGTGATCTCTACTTTCAAATTCTCTTATCTTTGATGCAAGGAATAGCCGTCTGAAGACGCAACCATTATTTGGTTTTGGTATGCACTTGGACGCAGCTGATGGAAAGACTGAAGACCGAAATAAAAGACCCCTAATATTGCCACAAAAGTAAAGGGGCCACAATATACCTACTAACGACCCCACTCACCCCACTTGCTACCACCAAGTTCTTCATCCCCCAACGATTGAGAAATGTTAGCTATACATTAAGACAGAAATAAATAACTTGAAATGTCTGATGTAATAAATATGAAAAAAATTATATTATACTAAGTCTTATAAAGTATGTATTATTTTCTGTGCTTCTGGATAGACCTAACTCAATAGACTAAATCTGAGATATTTGAATATTTGAGATATGGCGTCTCGAAACAAAATCTTTCCAAATTATGAAGAATAATGAAACTTGATCAAGTATTAGTTAAAATCCACACCTTATTTCGAATTGCTTAACAAATCTATTCCATTAAATGTTGTAAAAATATATATTAATTACATTTATGAGATAATATACTTTAAAAAAGTATGTGTTTTTTCTAATGCGTCATTCATATCTTGTTACACCGAGTCCTTTAAAAATACTTATAGGCAGCTTGTAATTATTGATAACATGCATTCAAATTCAAGCCCCCTCCCCCTACCAGGCTACCAATACAATTTTCACATAATTCTATTAGTATTTATGATATCTTGTGTAGAATTCAATTTACTCACTTGAAATTGAGTATGTGTTTCTCTTCATTTTCCTGCTATGATTCAAAATCCTCTATTTTATATATTCATACGGTTGAGCCCTTGAATTTTCAAAATAATGCTTCAAAATTCAAGTTTGATACTATTTTCTGAAAAATTCATTGATTAGATTAGAAAAATGTAATTACTAATGATTTTCTATCAAATGTATTAATCCCCTCCAATTTTGGACAATTATTAGAGATTTTTGTTACAACACTAGTTAAGAAATTATAAAATATATTAAAAATTATATGAAAATATATTAAAAATTATATGAAAATATATTAAAAATTATATGAAAATATATTTAAAATTATACAAAAATATATTTTTATACATTCTAATAGAATTTTTTTATTTTCTTAAGACATTTATTAACATTTATCTAAAAAAAAAAAATTTAGAAGAATTCAAACGGTCATTCAAACGTAGGCTTATTACTAGAATTGAAAGCTGCCACACATCTCAAGATTGACAACTCTCATTTATGAATACAAGATTTCATGCACAACTCACACACTCATACTGTACTTATATTATTACTTAATTTATAAAAATGATTTCTTAAATGTTAAAATCCTTACAGATATTGTCACCACATTCCCTATATTCCGCCTTAACTCACACTTGAATCGGCAATCACCTAAAAAAACAGTTAATGTGAGTGCAGATCCATTTCACATTGCTAACTAGGATAATATAAATAATTAATATAACTACTAATAATATAAAAATAAATGCTATTCAGTACTCTGAAGATATTAATTTAAGAGTTTAAAATAATTTTTTATTAATAAGTTTCATTATTTTACTTCTAAAGTGATTTTCAATATATTTTTTAAAGTAATTTTAATAAAAAAATTATTTTAAATTCCTTAACGAGTAACTTAACCCTAATATAAAATTCCATTAATATGTGTATATTGATGGGGCCTTATCCAACAAGGTATACATATTTATGACTACACGTAACTACTTTTAAAAAAAACACTTACAGACGCAGAGATTTGCCCTTGCTGTCCCTTCCAATAATTTTTTAAAGGGAAATAAATTATTGATGTTCACGAGGAGATGATCATAATATATAATGTTTTTATTTATGTATATGGTCTTGTAATTCTAAAGCAGGCGGCTATTATGCCCCAACTTTTGCGTACTTGGTCTCCTCTGGCGTTTTGTTGTAAAATGTGATGTATTATCCAACCTCTCAACCTTATGGTTTGGTTGATTGGTCATGCCTTGGGTGTCGTCGAGACTCAAAAGTCAAGAGATCGCCTAGCTGATAGAATTTGAGAGCCATGTCAAGTTCATTGAATCTTCTTGACATGACTCCACCCCCTTGTTTTATTGTTTTGTTGGAATTGTCATGCCCTCCTCCTCCACATATTTTTCAAGTCACCATTTGATAATGCAACATTCAAATCCCGGTAAACCATGTCAATTTTCAATATTTAGAAGAAAAACCAGTAAATGTACAATGTTGCTTCTAATTCTATAAAACTTAATTGTTACCAATTGCAATTAGTGTTTTTGTTAACTACATTGATGCTTTATCTAGTTAGATTAGTAAATGAATTATAAATCAGTTGTTAGAATGAGTCTCCAATGACTATGATAATTCATTATTAAAATATATGATTTCACAGAAGAATATTAAACATTACGATTAATTTAATTAATATAGTCCATGTCTAACATAAATTAATTTATTAATATAGATATATTTAATATTATACTTGTATTTTCCAATCTTATAATCAATTTTGAACTTAAAACTTAAGGATTATGTAACTTCTCAATTCAAGACCGATGACATAAGTCAAACAAGTCATGGGCTTTGATTACCAATAACAATTATTGGTTGGCTTTTACTTAATCAATAGTAATGTAACTTAACAATTAGATTCAAGAAAAAGGACACAATCACGCGAGATTCTTATCCCCTCTATAACAAGGTTAATCGTCTTTTAAGCTCAAGTTTAATTTCAAACTGAAAGGAAAAAATAATGACATTTTTTAACCAACAAGCTATAAATAATTTTTAGATAGGTTTTTAAAGATTTTTCTAGATTGAATCGACACTAAAAATATAATGTTTTATACTAACGCTCAATGTATTGATAATGTTTATAAGTTTTTATGCTAATAAATTATTTGTTTATATGATGAATTGTTTTGTTAGCATAGATTCATAATATTTATACTAATAATTTAACTTTTATTAAATAAACACTATATTAACCAAAGTTAATCTAATGTGAAATTGTTAGTATGTGATAATTTTTTTATGTTGTTTAAATAAGTGTGTTTTGTTTAAAAAATTTATTTTCTTTACATTAAAGAAAGAAAAAATATAATTTCATTATTAATTTTAATGTTCATCATTGTTATTGTATGAGATAGACATTATAATGGGATGAATTGAAGACAAATTTAATTTTTTTCATGTTGAACCTCGTTAAAAATAAGATAAATTTAAAAAAGTTAAATTTAAAAAATTTAAACGTAACTTTATTTTAGTTAAATTTTATTTGATTTATCAAAATTTTAGATTTGGATGTAACTTAATTTTATAAAATCGGATTGTAATTAAGTTATGAATTTTTTTTAATTTTTATATACTACTTTGTCCATACCATTTGTTAACTAGAAATCTTTAATATGGTTAAAACAAATACTTG
>JAMLFT010003048.1:0-23190 GCA_026544285.1 Pachyrhizus erosus | reverse complement strand
TTCTTGCAAGTTTGGGAAAATTATATCCGCTGCGTACTTTGGAAATTTAGTTGTGAGAGTGTTGTTTTTCCCATCAGGATGTTCTCCTACCATAAATAAGAAAGGGTCTACCTCTGAGGTAAATTACAAAAATTTTAAGATACTGTTGTTATGCCAAATTAGAAGTGAAGAAATGAAATAAGAATAATTATAGCACACACCCCATTTGTCTCTCTTCTTCTTCCACTACGTTTTTTTTCATCTCTCTCTCTCTTTTTATGACAATAATGTTTTTTTCTTTTTCTATTACATTTGTTATCATATTTATCAATTTTTTTTATCTCTCTTTTCCTTTTACCTAAATATACCCCAAAATGGAGCCATCTACACTCATGAAATAATTATGTGTATTTTGAATTGAAATAAATAAATAAATAAACAAACCATCCCTGCTCTTTATTTCCCTTTAGGACTTTAGTTTTTTTCTTTTCAAAAGTATTTTTTTAAAATAATTATATTCAAAATATAATCTGACAATAAATTTAAATATTTTTTAAAAATTTATTATCTATAATAATTTTTATCTAATTCATACTTTTTGTAACAAAAAAATGCCTATTATTTGTGTCATAAAGATAATAAAATTAAGTACCTATTTCATAAAAAAATTACATCTTGATTTACCTTAGCACGATAGTTAAAAATATAAAAAAATGTATTTTTAATCTTTATATTTTCTATTAAATAAATTTGATCTTAAATTTTTAAAAAATATGTATATTTAATCTCTTTTAACTTTAAAAAATATAATAAATTTTTGGATAGATGAAACCAAATTCACATATTATTTTTTTAAAATTTAAAGACCAAATTCATCAAAATAAAAATACAGGATTACTCTTAACTGCATTTAACTAAAAATATAAAAACTAAAAGCACATTTTTCTCTAAAAACATTAATCCCTTAAATATTGATAAAACAATGGCTGAATGTTCAAGCCCCAGGACAAAAGAACTTTAGACACTTTTATCTTGTACACTTGTTCAGACAAATAGATGTTAAAAGTGAAGTTACGCATCAAGGACAAAAGAATCAACAGAAAGGGAATTTTTTTTTTTTTCTAAAATGTAATTGTAGTTGTTGAAAAACAACAACGAAAGTATTTCTTGAGGTATGCAATGACACTCTTCTAAAGGACTTCTAGGTAATGTTCCACTCAAGTTTCAAGATACAACATGAACTTCCAGGTGAAAATAAAACAACAAAATTGACAAGCACAAGTATCAACCTAGGAATATAGTAAAGGAGAAGACACGATTTGAAAAAAAAAAAAGTGAAAGACTTAATCGAATCTTAAGATATATTTAAAGTTGATATTAAAACCTTAATAATAATAATAATAATAATAAAATATTTAGATAGTGTGAATAAAGATAAGATGGAACAGATAACATGTTTCTTAAGGACATTGGTAGATGAAAAATACTATATTTTTTTGGAACTACTAAGCTAAAAAAAAGGATAACATAAAACCGTGGTTTTTGGATAAGCTTTATATCAAAATTTAAATTTAAAATAAACCAAAAAAATAATTTATTAAATCAATATATAAAAATTTTGCCGCATACTGGGAGTAAGGCAAATTAGATTTCCATTACAATAGATGCACAAGATCCGATCTCATGCATATGAACCTTATATATCTGTAAGTTACTTTAAAAGATTTAGAAATAATTTGATATATAAATAAGAAAAATAATATATAACTAGATAATGTGAGACTTTTTCTTTTAAAATATCACTAAATTACAATATAAAACATGTGACAAAATAAGACCTTTACAGTTAAAGGCCTTTGATCTACCACAATTATTTCTTTTTTTTTTTCTTATCTTAGATCTTGTTATGTTTTAAAAATTTTGTTTTGATTCTTTATGTTTGTGAATAGATTTAAAAATGATCCTTTTTATTATTATTTTATTACGTGTTTTGGTAGTTTATTTTCTGATAATTTAAAACTGTAAAAAAAATATTTCTTCTTCTTCCTTCTTCCCACAACCCCTCCCTCTTCTCCTCTGTCACAAAGGTACTCGTTGTTATTGATTGCTATAAAACAATTTAACACTAGTCCAAATGACATTAATACTAATTAACCGGTTTACTTTGTTGGTAATGATAGTCTAAATTATGGTGGCCCAAATTATGTCAGACTAGATGTTACTGAGTTTGAAGATTGTAGAGGGGAAAAGGGTAGAGGAAGAGAAAAAGAAAAAAGGAGAAGAGAAACAAGAGGAAGAAGAAAGAAAAGGGGTTACAACATTAGTATAATAATTTTCTTATAGTTTTGTGAGAAAAAATATAATAAAAATAATGTCACATCATCATTAATAGACAAAATGATAATTTTGGATCCATTTGCAAATATAAAATAAATAAAAAAATAAAAACATGAAATACTAAAAATAGAAAAAGACTAAAACATAATATACTAAAATATTATTTTAGTCTAACATTGACACATGGGTCTTGACCTTGACTCAATTATTAACAAAGTTTATAGTTACATATGTTGAAATGAGGTCAAGTAATTTCATTATTGAACCTAAAGTGAAAAGTTTCAACTATACAATACAAGAACCAATGCCCACAACTCCAAGAATATGATAGAAACATGCAACAACCTACTTTAGAGTTCAAAAACCGTTTATCTCATACACAGGTCATGTATATGTGTTTCATCTAATTTCTTCATAGAAATACAGATTAGAGTAAAATACCACAACAAAATTTGCAGAAGAAAAAGATTATTTGGATAAATAGTTTAATTAAATTTTAATTTAGTAAATTTTTATTATATAAGAATTTATAATTTTATTTGGATAATTTTTTTATAAAAAATTTATAAGAGATTGAGAGAGTGAGAGTGTCATTTACTAACTTATATATTCTAATTTAAAATATAAAAATAAACATTGTGTAAAACTACATATTAGCATTTTGTAAATTTGTCAATAATGGAAACTTTAGCATCAATAAAGTGATGACCTTGAGACTATTAATGAAGTCAATTGTATTGTATTTTGTAGGTCAAAATAGGTTGATGTTTAATAGCATCAATCAAGTTGTTACTTAAATTGATATTAATATGCAAGAACAAAATAAAGAAAAAAGAGATTCACCATTACTAACAACTTGTTTTTCCTAAACTCGATCCCTATTCGAAGAAGAAGAGGATTTTCAATCATAATTGTTGTAATCACCAAAGTGATTTTCAACCATCATTATTAACAACACTTACATCCTCTTTTTTTTTTTCTTTTCTCTTTTACATTCCCTCTATTCCTTCCAAAATCTTTTTTATTTCCTCTTCTTCGTTCTCTTTTTCTCTATTCCTTGCATCATTGTCATTGCCACCACATCGTTCTTAGACTCCATTAACAATAATCGCCTCAGTGAACCTACTATAATATAATGAAGAAATGATCAAAACACTAGAACAAGGGAGATAGGGAGAAGGAAAGAACAATATGTAAAGTTGAAGTTTGAGTGATAGGAAGAAAATGGGATGAGAAAGAATTTTCAATTTCTAGCTTAGATTAAAAATTAGCATTGATATAGCCAACATTAATAATAAAAAAATTTAATTCGACATTAATAAAAAATTACTAATTTGTAACAACCTAGTTGAAATTTTTTTAAAAAAATATCAATATCATTTAGTGTTGTATAACCGATGATAATAGTTGTATGATGAATATGAATGACAATGAGATGAAATGAACATGGATAGTAAAATAAAAATAAAAATATATTATACTAAAAATACTAAAATAAATAATTTTAAAATATGTATTTATACTAAAAATAAATTAGGTTAACTTAATTTGTATATAATTAAAATTATTTAAACGAATAATTTCAAATTATGAATACCCACATATATAGATATCTTACTACTCATCCTTACTCAGTTACTAAATTAGTATAGAAAAAATATTTATTTTATCTGCAAGCATTTATTAAACTATCTATTTTTTATACGTAGTGAGTTTTATCATTAGGTATTACTTTTTTTTGTCATTCTCAAATATTAAGACTAATATTAATTTATATTTTTTTGTCACAAAATTTATTGAAATTGAGATTTTTTTTTAAAAAAAATATGCCAAGACATCACAATAAAAAGAAAGATTCCAACTATGTTGACATCTCCAATCCTATCCATTATTTGCAACACACCTTAGTAATACAAATAAAAATAGAAAAGATATACTGGACATGGGGGATCATACCAAAACCTATGGTAAAAAGAAATCAAGAGAACCTATAGGAAGGTAATCTTAATCTATTCCTATAAAAATCCTCCAAACAAAACGAAGGTACAGTATCCTACCCATTAAAAAGAACGAGTAATTATATCATGATTAGCAAGTTTATCTACACAGGAATTGTCCTATCTAAAAATATGAGAGACTCTAAAATCAAAATTCTTTAAAAGATAAAGGCAATTGAACCACCTATTTCAAATAGCTAAAGGAACAATAGAGCCCAGGTGAAAAAAATGAACAAGAAGAGTAGAGTTTGGTTTCCAACCAAAGTCCATCCCATTCTTTTTGAGCTGGCAATTCGACTACCATTATAGCACCATAGATTTCAGCAAGTATCGAGATGCTAATGCCGATATCAAAGCACACAAAGATAGCTTCATTCTTGTCTCTGAAAATGTCTCCACATGCTCAAAGCACCATAGCTATTAACATTTTATCCATTGGTATTACATTTGACCCCACCCACAAACATAGCTTGTTCTTTTATTTTTATTTTAAATGTTCTTTATTTTTAACCTTTTAATAATTCGATTTAAATGCACGTCTAATAATAAATTATAACTTGTAATAAGATTGTTATTTTTTTTAATAATTACTCATAAAATTATACAAAATAATCGTTTCTAATTGGTTGATATTTTAAAAAGCTTTACAATGAGAATATATAAAAATTAAATGTTTTTTAAGTGATTAGAAAATAATTGTCATAGAAAAAAATTATGAAAATTTATTTAAATACATAGCCAATGAATTTGGTCACTTTAAAGTTACAAGTTTTTTTTTAAAGACATATATAACTAGAGTAAATAGTATATGTATTAATAATGTAAACAAATTTATATTATTATTTAATCATATAATATTAAATATGATAAATTTATAGATTTTTATAATTAATATCTTAAAAATATTTTTAATAATAATTTTATTTATTAATAATGTAAAATTTTTTACACTGATAATACGTACAAATTAAACTTATACAATTAAAAGAACTAAATTGTAAAAAATTGTTACATATTATTTAATTAAAAAAATATGTGTAATAAATTTATTAAGTTTTATAATAATTATTTTAAAAATTATACTTTAATTTTTAAATAATTGATAATGTAGAATTCCTTACATTAGAAACGCATAAAAATTAAGCTCATAGTAACCGTAGACATCTTTTATACGTGAATTACGTGAATTTCATATTTTGCAAAATAATAATATACAGAGATGTATTTTATACATAAATATTCATATCTCTGGTTATATATTCTAAATGAGAAAAAATAAGTTATTTTAAAATTAATTTTAAGAAAACTATTCTCTTATTTTTATCATTTATTTGTTAAAATTATTAAAAATTAAATAATTAAAATTAATTATTTTTTGAAATCATTAAATTTTAATAAGATGAATAATAAAAATAAAAGATAACTTGTCATTTAAGAGTTACTCTTCAATTCTTACTTTATCCATCATCATACTAAATTACTGTATAAAATATTAATGGTACACAATTATTCTATTGTGTTATTTATTCAATCATTCATTACTTACAGCGTGTTTGCATATGCGTTTTTACGTGAACTTTCACGTCTCCTGTGAAGCTATACATTGTTGTTTCCACGATTTTAACCATTTAGATGTGGTTTTCCACGTTCAAAACTTCTATCCAAACACACACTTATTTTTTATTCTCTGGGAAGAACCACATCACAAAACGGCCACGTGTATGGAGGTCACAGTTTATGAACAGTACAGATCTCCGCACTAGATTTCATCCCATAAATCACACTTCACTTTTTTTCACAAAAAAATAATTAAAAAAAAAAGATGGTGGAAAGATAACGTGAATCCGATTCAATCCACACGATTCCGCGACCTTATTTTGGAGCGGCGGCGGCAGTAGCGGTGGCCGGCGATTCGTAGCGGCGGAGGAGTAAGCGATGGGTACTGCCCCTCTTTCCTCTTACTTTTTCCACAAATCAGAGAACACCGTGTCTCAGCTTCTTCTCATTGCTCGAGCTCTTGTTTCTCGAATTTGCTGTTTCTGGATCCGTATTCTAGAAGCTTCCTTCTCCCAACGTTCTGAATTTTCGCTGCGATTGATAGGAATTTTCACGCTTTTCTTCTTAGATCGATGTTATGGCTTCGTTTTTATTTTATTTTATTTTATTTATTATTATTTTTGGTAGGTGGATAAAAATAGGTACTCGCTTTGCTAAGTTGATGTTTGATGACAAATGACAAAATGTTAACACTTTTTGTAAGGACAAGTTGCTGAATTTTATTTTTCACATTTTAGCGCAATATTTTTGTTTTGTATGTATTACCTTGTCAGTAGCAAAGCATAAACCATGATGATATTATTAAATTATTGTGATTATGACCCAATATTAGTTAATTTTGGGGTTGGTTTGTTTCTAGTTGTTGTCTTGTTGAAGCTGTAAGCATTGAATATAGAGCCGTGTCTCCATGCGGTGTATATCTGTTATTAGGAGCTAGATGATTATTTATTTGCCTAAACACCTTAGGCCTTATTTGGATAAATTTGTCCAACATAAGCATTTATAGGAAAAGAAAATAAAAAGGTAATAAGCATTTATAGGAAAAGAAAATAAAAAGGTAAAATGCATTGAACTTCTATGTATCTTGGCTTTTAGAGAAAGTTAGACAAGAGCAGTTCAATTTATTTTACTTTCGTACTTTTTCTTCTATAACTGTCTATGAAGAAGCTTATAAGAAGATCTTATTTAAGTACTTATTGATAACATAAGATTGATTGTAATAAATTAAAAAGAACTTTTTTTGAGTTTGATAAGTTAAAAAGCACTTATATAAATGCTAAGTATATACAAATGTGTCATTGTATTTATCAGTCTTTGGCTTTGTCTTGTTAGTATGAGAAAACTATAGCGGAATATATTAAAGTATGCTTCCTCACGATCAGGATGGAATGTAGAAGTATTTTAATTTTGTTTGGACTGGTACAGTTTTGTGTTGTCAGGAAGATTGGTAAGCCGTGGGAACATGTCGTTTAGAAGCATAGTCCGTGAACTCAAGGAAATAAGAGATGGAATAGGAAGTACATCAAAGCGGGGGGCAGAAAGCAAGCATCGGCTCAGTCGGACAAAGTCACATGTAGCTCCAGATGTTCTTGCAACTACATTTGAACCTATTCAACAAGGACAATGGGCAAATCTACCATCAGAATTGCTTTTGGACATAATTCAGAGGGTTGAAGAGAGTGAGACATCTTGGCCTGCCCGTGCTGTTGTTGTTTTTTGTGCTTCAGTATGTAAATCATGGAGGTCCATTACAAAAGAGATTGTCAAGACTCCTGAACAATGCGGAAGGATCACATTTCCTATTTCATTGAAGCAGGTAATAAATTCTTAACCCTTTTTCTGGCCTAATGTTCTCCTTTTCCTGTGTGGTTTTAATGTTTCTTGTGTTTGTTTTGTTTATGCATATGAATAGCCGGGTCCACGAGATTCTCCAATACAGTGCTTTATCAGGAGAAACAAAGAAACTTCTACATATCTACTGTCCTTTGGTCTGGTTCCATGTAAGTTATTTCATTGCTGAAACACTCCGTTCCTTCAAGGGTTATCAAGTTTCTCATCTTTAAATTACTCTTAAAAGCTTGGCATTATTAATGACTACGAATACTGAACTTCAAGTTTTTATATTTTATTGTCATTTACGTTGTAGGTGTCAGCATCGTCATTTTTTTTTTATTTGGATTTCATCATCTTCATATTTCCATTTGCAAGGTATCCATATCATTTTAAAGGTCATATATTGCATAGAAGAATGCACTTTGCTTCACATAAAATATTATTTATATATATAATTTAAAAGGTGTTTAATCATGAAAGAAACCCTAAACATGAAAGAAATGACCTTAAACCTTTGGAATTTGTCAAAGCCAAATTTTGCTTTGTTTTCCTGCTTTCTTTATCTCTTTGTTGATCCATCTTACTGAAGTTTGATGGAATTAGTTCTTGATATGATGTTTGAGAAGCTTGTTTTGATTTGTTTTAATTGTACAGCAGAGAATGACACTAATAAGTTGTTATTAGCTGCCAAAAGGATAAGAAGGGCAACAGGCACCGACTTTATCATATCCTTGGCTGCAGATGATTTTTCTCGAGCGAGCAACAAATATGTTGGTAAACTGAGGCAAGTTTTTTGTCAGTAGAAATTTTACTTACCTTCATGTCAATTTTCACCTTGCCTCCTGTCATCCTCTCTGCAACTTGATGTTGCTCTTTTGGCAGGTCTAATTTTTTGGGTACCAAGTTCACCATATATGACAGTCAAGCTCCACATGATGCTGCAATTCAACCAAATTGTCAATCTAGTAGGAGATTTCATTCTAAGCAGGTGTCACCAAGAGTTCCAGCTTGTAGCTATCTTGTTAGCACTGTTTCCTATGAGCTGAACGTCCTCTGCACTAGAGGACCAAGAAGAATGCACTGTGTCATGAACTCCATACCTGTCTCAGCTATTCAGGAAGGTGGCAACGCCCCAACTCCAACATCTTTCCCTCAAGTATTTGATGAACCTTTTTCTCCATCACCAGGACTCAAAGAAAAAGTGCCAGTCACTGATTTAAACTCTGCAAGCTTATCAGAGCCACCAATATTGAGCCAAGGTTCAACTGAGCAATTAGTACTGAAAAACAAGGCTCCTAGATGGCATGAACAGTTACAGTGCTGGTGCCTAAACTTCAAAGGTCGTGTTTCAGTGGCTTCTGTTAAGAACTTTCAACTTGTAGCTGCTGTTGATCCATCTCATAATATTTCTGCTGAGGAGCAAGAAAAGGTAATCTTGCAGTTTGGAAAGATTGGAAAAGACATATTCACCATGGATTACCGTTATCCACTATCTACTTTCCAAGCCTTTGCCATCTGCTTGAGCAGCTTTGACACTAAACCTGCCTGTGAATGAGAAGTGTTACTACATTGTAATCATTATCTGCTGAGTTGTTGATTGTCAATCATGGTGACATGCAGCTGAAAATCATAGCTGTTATACCGTTAGTATTGTCCCCTTAAATTGGCTGTTGATTCTGGAATTTATTTTATATTTTGTTTCGTGATCCTGTAAAATTAAATGAAGTTTAGTGAGTTCTATAATATATATGTTTCCGGTGTTCCTCACTCACGAACGCTTTGATTTGCTTAAATACTGAATTTTTAGTTGTCGATATTCTTTGCAGATGATGATAACGTTATACAATTTCTTGTAACGAGCTGAATGTCATTACTCATTGAACGCTCTCATGGAGGTGACTTGCGTGTACTTTATACATTCACTCTTTCCTCTTTCCTCTTTCCTCTTTCCATGCTCTCGTTCAGGTGACTAATTATTGAATAATTGGTTGACTTCAGTTCTGATAGAGTTCAACTTGGCAATGCTATTCAGAGATATGGTACAAAATGCGGGTTTGGGTCAACTGGTTCCATCCTACACCATACTTTGAAATATATTTTTAATTTGTTAGTGTAAGAATAAATGGAATGAGATTTGTTCTGTGGATCCGAATCCAAATCCAAATCTAATTGCCGACACCTGGCCTATAAGAGTCTGAAACTCGGCCCAAAAGGATCCATGACTCATGGAAGGATACGCGTCGGTTGACTTGGCTGAAGTATTAAATGAATAGGTTTCTAGTTCAACACATTAAACTGGTTAAATGTAGATATATAAAATAAAAAATGAATAAAAATATTCTTTATCACTCTGATTTTGATTGGTTCAGATTATATTCTCTGCCAGAGCTGCAGCCAAAATTGACCAATCTACAGTATTTTCATTTTACCGGCTTTGCTTCAATTTTAGTTTGATCTTAGCACGTCTTTATTAGGCTACCCCAATTTTTTTAAAAAAAATATTAATAACACTTTCAGAAACTCTTATAACATTGTTTTAACATTCTCTAACTAAAATTTATTAAAATTCACTAATTTTAATAGAATTACTATTCACTAAAAATGAGATCCATCAAAATGTTAACTAATGTCACGGAATATTAGAAAGTAAGTGTACAAAAGACTTTTGTAAATATTTTTCTTTCCTTTGTTTCCTGTTTAATACAAATCCTTCAATTTACCAAATTTTCACATAAATATCGAGTCAGACTAGTTTTGCGCCAGGTTGAAAGCATATTTTATTCGATTTATTGACCGAAATAGTTAATCGGTGCATTAGTTGAACTCATCAGTCTTAGCTATAATAATCATTGACTCTAATACCTCATCAAAGTTGTCTCTGTTTTGGTACCAATAAAGTTTAAGTTAAAAAAAAGACGTTTCAATTAAAATGTATAGCAATACTTACAAGTAACCTATGAAGAAAAAGCCATTATAAATAAAATATAAACTCCCCAAACCTAGGTCAAAATATTCAATTTTACTATTGTGCCAAAACACATTTTTCTTTCACTGCCTACAAAAGGTGTACGCTATGCATGAAACTTGAAAATGATTTTAATTTGTTTGTAACATCATAAAACAAAAATGGAAACATATAAAGGCAAAATAATAAAACAGTAGAAAAGATCAAGCCGGAAGAGAGACAGCCACATTAATATGAAATATTAATTTATTAAAATTTAACATTTATATGTAACCACATTATTTGATTAACTGATCTAGTAAAATACTCATGCAGGAATGGGAACGGAAATCGTTTAACTAACCAACTAATTAATCAAACTAGAATCCTAGAATGAAAAACACAGAAGTTGTCCATAGATTGTTCTTCAGCAGTGGAACTAGATAAACCAATACCAGACAATACTATCTTGGGTTTAGTGCCAATTTCATTATTATTGTTCATTAAAAAGTAACAAACTATGATAATAAGAAAGAGGAAAAAGAAATTCACACATTGTACGTATCATTTTGTTAATAAATATAGACTCTTCGAGGAAGTCAGACCCTGAATCTCCAAGATCTATAAGCACTTGCAAATCTAAACAAATTATAAATATTTGCAAGACAAAGGGTACTGAATCACTAATGGCCACCTTTACTGATGACAAATTTTCAGAAGAATATTGAAATGAAATGTACTTTTGACATTTCGGCCAGTAGTGATTTGGTTTCAGACTTTTCAGGTGATATAATCACTTAGTGGGCAGCATTCTTTGATTTAGCACTAAATTAGCTTCATTATTTCCATCCACAAACTCATCTTATAGATGAGTAGGTGATGAACTCCCTTGAGGTAAATTGAAATGGCTGATGTGGAATAGGGTTCCTACAGGAGTTTACATAAAAACATTAACTAATATATTTATAATTGTAACTAAGAAATTGTTTGAAAAGTTGAAAGAGACGCACGGTCGAGGTCCATAAACTTTGATCTGCCGCACGTGAGTATCCCTTCCGTTGAGATGGTTTGACAACACAGCAATTTGCAGCATGAAAGTGTTTACAAAGGTATCCCTGTGGTTGGTGAAAGACAATTACAAGATGATATCAACAAGTGTACTGATATGAAGGAGAAGCAATCTTTAAGTTCTACATTTTTTCACTGGCATTTTTAATTTCAGAGTAACAACAAAAAACACAGCCCATTAGTTTAATAAATGAAACAAAAATTGTATATTACATTCATATATATTAACAAACACATCTCCAAGTAGTACAACAGCATATCCTATCCAATTTTTCAGTTCACAACTGGAGAAGCGCATCAAGTTCTTGAACACAACTATACAAATCCAGGAACATAGTAAGAATTAAAAGAAAAAACAGTAAAATTTCTGCAACAAAAGGCAAGAATTCAGTCACTGCTTTAGAAGATCACTTGGCATAGAATACTAGCCCAGACACAATGAGATAAAAAGTAACAATAACTTAACCCTACTAAGTGAGGTAAACTACATAAATCACACGACACCTTAATTCCGCCTATGTTCTCATAACTGATCCCAAGTCCGAAGGGTTGTGTTAGGCCCTCAACAGCCTCAGTAAAACTTGAAACATAGATCACTAACAACGATTTCATCACACCAAACTCCAAAAATCTTGAACCATTGAAAGTATTAAACTAAAGAAACACCATGAAATGGAAATTTATAAAATTTACTTGTTTCACTTACATTAAAAACAAACATAATCCAGGATGAGGCACAGGTAGAGCACTATAGTGAATAAACAAGTTGACACATTAAAAAAAGGTGAAAATAGAAAAACACTTACCTAGGATCAATACCAGACAAGGATAGATAAACCCAGCCAGTTGGCTTGATAAGTTCCACGGTTTTAATCTCCTGAAAATGTTCCCAAAGTGATGAGCAACCAGAACAAACAAATAAACGATCCCAATGGAATAAAATTACCTTCAAGTTGTGAAAGCCATCACCGGCGCGAATGGAAACTTTGCTGGGCGTGTAACTCTCGTCCAGCTTGAAATCCACGTACAGCACAACTAACTGCCAGAAGAAGAAGAAGAAGAAAAAAAAAAGAATATTTAAAAAATCCAATTTGATTTGATTTACACAAAGGGGGGTAGCGTGTACATACTTGAAGCCTAACTTTCTTTTGAAACTGAATGTTAACCAAATGGGGTTGGGCTCCGTCGGATCTGAGAGGAAGAAAGGAAAGAGTGATTGAGTGAAGATTAAGAGATAAGAATGAATATATGAGTGAGGGAGTTACTGCCAATAGGTTTCGAGATTGTCGTCACGGAGAGAGGAAACGCCGTTACCGGGTTTGCAGGAACTTACGCTCCAAGCTGCCTTTTTACCCATTTCCGTTAAGTCATCGTCTACTGTCAGCAATTGGTTCCCTCCGCTCAACTTTGTTTCTTCTTCGCCTTCTGATGATTCTGCTGCCATTTCTAAATTCTAATTTCTAACCCTACCTCTCTCTTTTCTTTTCCCCCCGCTTTTCTTACAAGTTTCTACTGCGGAACAAAACATTCCGGGAATTTTTGCTTTTTAAATTTTAATTTTAAATATTTTTAATAATACAAAGGATTCAAATGGTTTTTAAATAAATTCATTATTATACAAATTTAAAAAAGCTAATTTATATTACACATACATTATTAACTGTTACATATACAAATTGCATGTCATATAATTATAAATGTTAACTTTAACAAAAAAAATTTAACGATAAAACTGAAGTGATAAACAAAATATATTTTTTAAATTTTAATATTTGAAAGGACGACAGAAAATTATATTTTCAAATAACAAAATAATTATTTATCCATATAGATATGGAAACACATATTTTTACAAACAAATATAAGGATAATATCCTATTCAAATCTTCATGATTGCATCTTATACTTATAATAATTAATTATTTATATATATATACAATTATGTGAAGAAGAATGTCAATAATATTTTCAAACACTTTTTTAGTATTTTTTATTTATTAGAAATTTTGATGTACTTTTCGTGTCAATTAACCAATTCCTCTTTTTATTTACAAGTGAAATAAAATATTTATAATTTTTATAAATTTTAATTAATAATAAAATATTAAAAAGAGAATTCGAGACACTGCCACTAGTGTTGCTCGTTCCGTGAATCAAGAAATTTTAGCAACTAATAGAATACATTTAGGCCCTGAAATCCAAATTGCCTGTATGCAGAAATTAATTAGTGATGCCGCAAGACTACTTTACAAAACAAACTTCTATTGGATCGTCAAGTGACAGCACTTGAAGCATTTCATATTTTAATATTATTATATTGGACATACAAAATGGCAACCACTGTACCATATTCAATGTATCACTTAAAATTTTTTAGTGAAATATTCATTTTGAATGGCTTCTTCCTCTCTTCCGCTTTGCGCTTGTCAGTTTCGTCTTTATAATGTTCCCACTGATATCATGCTCACTCATAAAGTAGAATAATATATTTTAATGACATATATTCATCTGTAATTTTCACATTCATAACACGTTCACAGATAGATTCTGCAGACAAGAGAGATTAATCTTCTAACATGGTTGCTATTCTTTTAAACAAAAATAAATAGTTGCAAATTCTAAGTGAATGTTTTTTAATGATTATTTTCAGAGAAACAATTCTTTGTTTTTTAAAATTGTTTTTTAAACTCTCCTGGATGTTTTCAAGTCAAAATTGTTTTGCACATAAAATAAACTAAACTAGGCAGTGAGTGTGATATGTGAAACAATATAAACCATTCAAAATATCTCCCCTAAAATCATTGCTCAAAATATACTAACTAAAATATACAATAACAAATAGAAAGGCAGCTCAATGCCTTACCAACTAAGCTGTTCCTATAACTAAAATCCGTGACCACCAAGTCACAGGCACCAAACATCCCCTTTAACATCTTGAGAGGAGAGGAGAAAAAGGAGAACTTCTCTGCTATCTTCTCTTCTCCATCACTGACTTGGCATGTCAAAATAACTATACAGCATAAAACAAAACTATACTTTATACAGTCTGCAGGCAGTTACTGTGCAAAATTATGTGGCAGACTATACCCATCACAAAGATTAAAAGACCCTATCTAAAAATCCTATCTGCCATCCAGCAATCCAAATTGTCTCTTATCAAGCACATAATCTGTAGTCCCCATAAAAAGGTTCCAGAGGATATATACAAAAGGTCAAAATGCATGGGAATTCAGTTTCATCTCTTGGTTTTTGGTGCAACTGAACTGGATTTTGAAAAGAGTGACAGTTTCTTCAAAATTGATGGTTTCTTTGATGATTTCTTTTCTTGGTAGTAATTGTTAGATTCTTGATAGGCATAAAGGTTTGGCTCACAACAATCTTCGTACTCAGACTCCTTATAATCCTTCAAAAGCCGGAGTAGTTCGAATGCATAAACCTTTGCCATATCACTTCCTCTGTTGGAGATGTTGACAAGAGAAGGAATAATACCCTCATACATAACCAGTTGACAGTATTCCACACGTTGAGAGCATAAAGAGAGAAGAATAACCAGTGCAGGTTCTTTTTCCTCATCACTGCCGGTCCCAAGTATTTCAACAACAGAAGATATGCATCCTTTTGTTTCAACAATAGTAACCCTACCCTCTTCAGTATCACAAAGGTTTTTCAAAATATGCATACAGTCTCTCAAAAGGGTTCTGTCTTCAAACAATGGCAGTAATTTTGGGATGCACCCGAGAGATACCAAGTAGGGACAAATTTGACCATTAGATGAAAAATTATACATTATTTTAATAGCTTTTCTTTGGAACTCTTCATTACCTGAATCAAGGATCTTTGAAACAGAAGTGAGTACACTGGAAGCTGCAATGTTAGCTTTTTCATACCAATTACCTTTCAGTTCTTCCATTATGGCAAGAGCTTCACCAATCACTTCTGTGTCAAGAAGACTTGCCAACATAATGCATGTATCTTCACTTAAATTGGTCACATCATTTCTGCATGAAAACCACAAAGAAGTCATTCCAATAACAAACAGGAGCCCAGATAAAGCAAGACAACATTTTTAAATTGGAAAGAATTTTTTTCCTACTTTTAGAAAGCAAATCCATCAAATTTGCGTTCTAAATATAAACATTCAAAATTGGAGGAAACAATAATCATAATGTATTGGCCAAGCACTTGGAATGAGTTTTAACGTAAAAAAAAAAAAAGAAAAAAAGAAAAGCTTAACTACATTTCTTTGTTACTCTAACCAAGTGAATCTTGCTTTTCAAAGGATAATTGTTAAATCAATTTCATAAAAAAACACAAAATATTATGTCTGATAAATGTAAGCTAAACTAAATAACAATGAACCAAGAGCCAAATTGCAAGGACAAAAGAAATTGTACCTGCAGCACTTCATAAATTCCAATAGCAACTTAGTTCCAGCTCTAAGAGCTTTTACATCATGCCTCTCACACGCAGTGCTCAGATATCTCGTGAGTGGGTCAATGAAATTCTGAGATGACACAGAGCAAAAAGCTTGGTAATTGCATTTGAAATCTGTTTTCATATCTTCAATGACTCGGCATTGAGATTCCCATCGACGTTCATGGAGTTTAGACAAATGCATCAGATCAGTATCATGTATCTGTGCACGAGATTGATGCCTGTGAGAATAGCCACTGCTCTTGTTCAACATCAAATTTAAGCTATGATTGGCCTTAGTGAGGGAGGAATCTGAATTATAACTGGTATCTAATGATCCAAGTGATATGTTACTAAGTTCCATTTGGAAGTTCAAATCATACAAAGAACTTCCAAAACTCCTGATGGAATTGGAGGATGTTTCCCATGAGTGCAAATCTTGTGCTTGCCTCCTTGGATCAGGAATGGAGACTCCATTAGTTTCACACCACTTTAATATTAAGTCCTTTAACGCAACGTTTGGAGTCAAAGCTATATGATCCAGTTTCTTTTTAGTTTTTGGGCATGTAGTATAACCCTCATCAAACCACTTTTCTATCCACATCCTTTCATATGTTTCTCCTGAAGCAATGACAACAGGATCATACATCAACCTTAAAGATATTGGGCATGTATATTCCTCAGGAGGTGTAAGACTACCCAACTCACTGGCATAAGTTCTATAATGACCATGGTTCATGTATGGGTCTGGCTTGACATGAAGAATTCTTTGAGACTCATGACCAGAATTCTCAGTTGTGATTGGTCCTTCACTTTGAGAATAGAGTTCCATTTGTTCTCCCGTGATTGATTTTCGGTGCTTTTTCAGGAGAAACAAAAGATTATTCAAGACAATCTCTTTTGTCTGGTCATTTGGTTTGACGTTTCCTAGCAACTTATTAATAGATCGTCTCTCTATTACGATGGCCGCTGAGGATGTAATACCAAGTCTTGCTGCTACAAACTGAAATTTGTTTATTTCAGATTTTTCCACTGAATCATTATCTGATGTTGAAGGATTTTGCTGGAGCAATTGTTTCATAACCTTCCCAGCTTCTTCTTCAGCAGAGTCAAGGACAAATGTCACATACTCAAGATCAACAATTAGTCTAGAAATCTGCAATGCCAACTAGAACATTAAAACGAAGTTCCAAATATATATATATACATATATATATATATATATGATGTAACAAATAAAGCCAATATAATGAATAAAATAAAATGAAATATTAGATATTTCAGAACAACAATAAATCCTATCCAGAAATATCCAGCCATCCACAATATTCAACTAGAAAATAAACCCTTCACCATTGTGTGGATTGTCTGTAATGCCTAATAACTAATGGCTTCTATGCTAAGTGTCTGATTCACAGGTAGGCATTAAGTGATACAAGAAAATAATCTAAAGTAGTGTACAAGACATAAAAATGGATGGTGGTGTGAAGTTGACTAACCTCTGCAGCTAACATAACCGGAACCATATTCTGAATCTGGACTAAGTTTTTCACTAACGATTTTCTTGCCTTCTCGCATTTTAAGAGTATGGAATCTCCTGTCATTGCCTGAAAGTGATATTAGAACCAACTGAATTAGCATATAATCAATGATGATATCATATGCAACTTCAGTTGCAATATTTTTCTATGCATCATAAATTTATTTCTCTAAATCTTAGCTTAAGTCTGATATGATAGGACAACATAGATAATTTGGTTGAAAAATTTTGAACTTTTGCAAAGAAGAAATGGTGTACCCATTCCACAGTTGTTTAGGATATCATTTATGCAGATTATAAAACGCCATATAGCTTTATCTAGCTGAAAAAAATAAAAAGAACCACACACCAGGTAGAGTTTACTAGATTCGGAGCAGTATTGCAGGAGTTCTTTGGCTTTATCAATTGCCTTGTTCAGTAAACACAGAGCCTGCATTCCACAAGGGCGTGCATCTTCTAAACGTGGAATTATCCGCAAGATTCTATCAACAAATTTCTTGAGTTCTGTGCACATTGTACGATGTACCTTCAAACATGAATTATAATCAATAAAATGCTTAGTTCCAATCTGCAAAATAGTTGAAAAAGAGTAATATTTTTTGACACCCCAATAGTGCAAACACTCAATTAATATCCCTAATTTTTTTTACCTCTCTCTTCTTATACTATCATGTCACCAATTACATTTATCATTTCTCTCTTTGCTATTTCTTTCTCTATCTGGGTATAGACTTTTGGGGTGTCCACGGAACATTTTCCGTTGAAAAATCACCCACATATCCTAAAAGTAAAAGCCAAACTATATAAGTCAGCGGCTTTTTCTTCTAAATCAAACAAATACAAGGAGAAAAAAAAGAAGAACAAAGGCAATTAATTTGAAAAGAACAACTTGAATGATTGAGCGAGAAAAAAGCATCTAATTTTTTTCTATCAAAATTACAAAATAGGAATTGAATAAATCCTCACTATAATTATTTTCTGTACCTTAAAGGATCGAGGATTTGGTGATGTCTTTACCAGTTCACCGCCATCAGTTCCCATTCAGGGGAGTAACCTAAGCTACAAATTCGAAAGGGAAAAACATTAAGCTAGTTTATTCACATCTTGCACAAATTCATGCATAGACCTTAAACAAACAAAAACTTACTGCATGTGAATTATCTAACTCCTATTAATTTATGATTTTCAACATGTAGAGTAATAACTTCGGGCTGCAAAACTCAGATCTATTTGCCAAAAACTAAGTTACCACAAAAGAGTTTCCCGGGTGGTATTCATCGTAAAACACGGTAAAACACCAATTTGAAAGTAAGCATGAGAAGGGAAAGAGAAAATTTAGTGATTTATGTCGGGATATTCCAGCCGATAAAGTGAATCTGTTGTATCATCATTACCTAATCAATACCACTGCAAATCAACAAGTTTTCCAAAAGAAAAGTTTAAATAAACTTAAACATAAATGTTTTTTCATCTTTCAGTTAATTTACATTGAAATTAAACTGTTAAAAAAGAGAATGATGCCAATTTGCCACATGACAAAGAGAGAAAACAAATAACCAGTTCTAAGAGATGACAATTGAGAGTTTAGTATATTAGATACGATATGAACCTCAAATGAAAACAGAATTAAAGAGTTGAAAGTAACTTGGATAACACAATAGCAAACCAAAATGGAGAAATAAACTACCTAGTTTGGCGAAGATGATAAGAGGAAACCTTCCAACAGGGTTAAGTTGATTAATTCCAAACCATCATCATCACACTCTCCAAATATGCCACTACCCACCATCAATAATTAAAAACTCTTTGAAACAGTAAAGCCACGAGCCGTCAAATGAGAACTTACTAAACAGTGAAATCACCACTATCCACTAACTTGATCGTGTGAAGCTGAATTCAGAGGGTTGACAGCGTGTTCGTGCAGCTCTACCATTGAGAAGCACGATGAACAAAACCCCACGGTTCCTAGTAAACTTTATTAAAAGTAAAGTGTAGCACGTGTGCGAGCTCATTATCTTTTCTTATTATCTTCAAAACCCCACTTTTGCTCAGTTGACGATGTCTTTCCCTCTGAGTCATAAATGTCTCACCCCCACAAAAAGATCACAGGAAGAAAGAGAGAGAGAATTTTAAAAAGAAAAGAAAAGAAAAAAAAAAGAAAATGATAAACACTAATAAAGCAGAATTGATGGTGATTAAGGGGAGAGCATTCAATTAGGATAACCCACCAAAGGAAAAAGGCAAAAGATTCTATCTTGAGTGAAAACGAAGCAACCCACAGAAAATAGAATCAATCAACCAGCATGTTTACCAAACAATATAAAAAGGGTTAAAAGATTTTGAGTTTCTAGGTTGAGAGAGAAAAGTATGGAGGATGGAAGATGATAAATATAATGAGGAATATTATTATTATTATTATTAAGAAGAAGGAAATGACATTAGTACTTCTAACTTTGAAGTTAGAAGGATCTTTCTGGTGACAAAGGACCAAGTCGACGAAATGGGAAAGAAACAGCGTGGCAATGACTGTTTGACCAGAACATGAAGACACTACAGTGCCCTCAAACCACGAGCAATGAACAGAATATTATTGGGTCACCGGCCTGTGAGGGCTGTGATGGATGTGGATCGTCAATCTCGACACACAAGTGGTCTTTGTTGCTGTAGAAATTAATAACTATTGATTAGATAACAATTCATTCATAATTAAGATTAAGTGCTAATAATCTTTACAATATTTACATATTCTAATTACATTTGGCTTGAAAGCAGTCATTCTCGGATATGCACAGCGACAAATAGATACGGACAATAAAATCTCCTCAGCTGTCTAGTGGGTTTGATTTACATGGTACTGCGGCCGAAGTATCATTGTACAATTAATTATTGGCTACTACAGATAAAAAATAAATAATGGACCGTTTTTTTTAAACTTAAATTAAGTTTTTTTTAAAAAATATTTTTAAGAAAGTAAATTGGATTTATTTTAAAAAATAAAAATTACGTTTTTTAAAAAACAGTTTAAACAAATACATAAAAATAAAAAATTATTTATTTTATTAAAAAAGTAACTTTTTTTTAAAATAAACACAAATAAAGGAATTTAATATTTTCATATTCGTATTTAGGAAACAAAAATCATTTTATTATTAACATTTTATTGTTATCTATACATTTTATAGTTGAAGAATTATTCAAAAACACTTTTTTTCCCATTTTTTGTCCATTTTTTTATTTATTTGTATGACTTTTTTTTGTCTATTTTTATGTCAATTTAAATTTTTTTCTATTCTCATTTTTACATTTTTTTTCTTACTTAAATGATTTTTTATGGATTTAAAATTATATTGACTCACTTTCTTGCCTAGTTCTGTAATTTTTTGATTTATTTTATGCTTATTTGTTATTGTATTTCTTTATTTTTTGTGTTGAAGGTTTGTTGACTTGGTTGAAGAATGAAAAAGTAGAAGAGGATACCCATGGTCTTAAGGTGTGTCACAAGGCACCTATCATTAATCATTTGTTGTTTGTAGGTGATATTTTTTTGTTGTTTAGAGAATATGTACATTAGGTAACTAAAATAAAGGAGATTATTGATTATATGTGAGGTAATGTTAGGCTAAGTAATTAATATTAATAAGTTAGAGATTTTATTTAGTCACAATGTTGCTAATCATATGTATACATTATTGTCTAGTGTCTTGGGTGTTTTTAGTGTCTAGAGACGGGAAAACATTTTAGTATCCCATTCATGATAAGTAGAACGAAGAATTTAATTTTCAACTTCATTAAGGATTGTGTGTGGAGAAAGATAAACTCATGGAGTGGTAAAACATTGTTAAAGATTGGTAAAAAAATGTCTTAGTTAAATTCATTATTCAAGTTATGCTAGCATATATTATGGTTGTTTTTCTCCTTCCTTCTTTGTTTGAGGACAATATCAAATGATTAATTCATTTTGGTGGAGTTCAAAAAGGAGGAAAACTCTTGGTATAAATTGGATTAGTTAAGAGAAATTGGCTTTGAAGAAGGAATCTAACAAGATGGGTTTTCATGATCTTTATGGATTTAATTTAGATATGTTGGGGAAATAAAATCGAAAACTGGTTTTCGGCCCAATTACTACAATACTAAAGATTCTCAAAGCTAAATATTTTTCCATAGGGGGATTTTTGGATTATGTCATTAAACAATATTATATATAATTGTAAGAATATCTAAAGCTCCCAAATGGTGTTAAATAAAAGTTATCAACAACAAATAAGGGGTGACTTAAAGATCAATGTTTCGAAGAAGCCTGGGCTTTGATCTAAGAATGATCTTAAAGTGAAAATTGTAGCACTACTTTGGTTACAATGTATGATTGTACAAAATCTTATAGTGTTAGGGGGTGATTTAAGGAATATGAAGTTAGTCTAAAAAGTTTTGCATCACATAGATGTTAAGGCTATTTTATGAATAACATTACTAGATTCATCAAGAAGGGATTTAAGAATATAACATTTTACAAATAATGGTGCTTATGTGATGAAAAACACATATTGTGTGGCTTTAGATTGGTTAACAAACTTAGATAATTTGAAGGTTGATAATGATTGGCCTATGTTATAGGATCTTAAGGTTCCACCAAAATTTAAGTTGTTCATGTGGAAAACTTATCATCATGTATTACCAACAAGATTATGCCTTCAAAGTCTCTAAGTACTTGTATCTTTTATAACTTGTAGTTGACGTCTTTTCATTTCTTGTCCTCACAATGTTAGAGTTTGGGAAATGTTGAACATATGGCACAATCGTGAACTGTAATTAAACTATGTTGCCAATTTTAGTCAACTTGTTTCTTGAGTTTGTGTAGCCATGAATAGTACCCAAAATAATATTTTTGCTATGATTTTATAAAACATTGGAGGAAGAGAAATGAAAAAGTGTGAGAAGGGAAAGGGGTGGAAACACAACAAATTGTGGTTTATGCCAAAGAGGTGTTAGCCACTTGGAATTATGTTAAGTAATATAGATTTGTTGCGATTGTTGTTTTTGTTATATTTTCTCACAATGTTAATTGGTCTAAGTTGTCTATAGGTTTCATAAAATGCAATGTAGATGTCATGTTCTTTAGGCCCTAGTCCATGGTTGAATTTGGGATGTGTTTACATAACAAAGACTATCATTTTATGTTTACAACTTGGGTTCATTCTCATCTATTTGTTAATTAAGGAAATACTTTGTAGTTACTTTAAGTCATGCAATGACTTTTATCAATAAAAGTGGTAAGAACTTTCTTTGAGGTGGATTATAAATAAGTGGTGGATAGAGTGATTTCGATAAATAATGTCTTTATGGAATTGGAATTATTTTACAAAAATGTAATGAAATCCTTTCTTATAACCAAAACTACAACATCATTAATGAGTATTACATTAAGTGTAATATAAATATATTATGTTTATATACATACATACATATATATATATATATATAATACACATATATAACTATTTACATTCATAATTAAGTGTAATATA